>LPNX011184176.1:263784-316808 GCA_001517045.1 Pseudotsuga menziesii
TTAATTTAAATCAAAATTTAAATTTAAAATATAAATTATAATTATAATTATACTTTAGTTTAATTTTAAATTAAAATATAAATTTAATATATACTTCAATATATATATATTTGGCTGTAGGCGGCAGCAATGGGAGGAGGCTGCAGTAAGCGGTAGTGAGAGGAGGTTGCGGCTCGGGCGGTTGCGAGAGAGAGATTGAACAACAATGCTTCTCCAAACAAAGAGGAATTCACAAAAAAACCAAGTTCTGAGTTGAATGTGTCAAATTTTGAATATTGTATGCCTAACAACAATTCTTAGTTGAATAGTTAAATCCTTAGGACACACATTTTTTTAAACTCTTGTTTCATTTTTTTCCCCACCTATGCAAGGTCGTTGGATCGTATAAAGAAATTTTCATAGTCTTTGAATGAGAAAACATTGTGGAGCTTAATTTTATTTCAGGACTTATTGAAAATATTTTGGTTTTGTTTAGGTATTTGTTAATTTTAGATTTTGCATAGTTCTGTGACTATTTTGGTGGATACCATATCCTTTCACTCAGCCCATGCACATAGGGAGTTCAGGGTTTACCCTTCTTCTTATCATGGATAAGAATTCTATAGGAGTTTAAGTGATCATTTTGTTAAGTTTCCCAAGGTTCAAGTGATCGTTTTATTAAGTTTCTCACTTTCGAGTTCCGTAGCAGAATGAGGAAAGAAGGAGGTGGAAAGCCAAGATATCAAGTGATCGTTCCATGAAGTTCCCAAATTCTGAGGTCCATAGTGGGAGGCAGAAAGAGGAAGATGAAAGGGATGAAAGAAGAAGAAGGAAAGCCAAAAGATCAAGTGATTGTTCCATGAAGTTTTTTCGACTTTTGAGGTCTACAATGGAAGGTGGAAAGTGGAAGAGGGAAGGACATAAAGAAAAAGGTGGAAATAAGAAAGTCCAAAAGATTGTTTCATGAATTCCTGACTTCTGAGGTCTGTAGCGTAAGGCAGAAAGCAAAAGGAGGAAAGTGTAAAACTTAGTTTAGTGTAGAAATGTATATTCCGGTTGTAGAATGGACCTATTAGTGGCGGAAAGAATGTTACAGGGGCTGTTACACCTGAGGATGATTTATACAAGGACGAATTTGACCATTTAATATGGCGAGGGTGTCTTTTATTTTTTTTCCATCTTAACAGTAGGGTATTTGATCAATGTGTCTACAGATATATGGATATAGAATTTTTTTTTATATTTGATTTTTGACATATGTTACATATGGTATCAAAGCATGGTTTCAGAACTAGGCCTAAATAGGATCAATACAAAATATGCTATAGAAAACAACAAACAAACTCATGTTTATTTTGTCTTGAAAATGATCTTACACAACAAAGAGAAGTGCAAATATTTTTGCAAGAAATATGGAAGAGGTGGGAATGTCTGCAAGTGAGGAATGTTGCCCGAAACAACCTTTAAATGAAGAGGGTATCCTAAGGGAGGGAGAGTTTTGGGTAGATCTAAATGAAATCCAGGACAATAAATATGAGTTAAAAAGGATTGTGATTGAACTAATATCTTAGTTAAGAAAGGTTAAGGAAGATAATGAGCAAATTATGAAGGCTCAAGAAGAACTGAACAATATCCTGTTAGCAAAAATCCATAATGGAGAAAAAGATAAAAATAAGGATTTTGTTGAGGAACTGCCTAAAACTTCCTCCTAGAATAAATTTAAGGGTAGGAAGCTGGAATTTTCTAGCCATAACTCTGACACTTCAAGTGAGGAGTTAGTTAAGCATCACATAAAAACTCCCGAGTCAAGTGAAAGCAGTGATGAAATTAAAAAGAAGAAAAAGTATAGACCCTATGAGGATGTTGATGTATTTGTAACTTCATAATGTATTCACTTGTATATCTTATGTATTGTACCCCGATGTTCCTATCGATAAGTACCAGTAATGTAATTGAGTCATGTCATACCCTGATGTTCCTATCGAGAGAATCAATAATGTAAACAAGTCATGTAAAGTCATAGAGGGTAACCCTCTTATTGATTACGGGTTAAAGTCCTCGCAGTTGTGGGGCCCTAGGTTTATTAGACTCTCCTAGAGAAGTTGGCCTTGGTGAGTTATTGTCAAGTCAGGAATTAGTATAGATAGAGAGTGATCCTCTCTATTTATCATGTAGTCACTCACACTTAGTTGTAGCGCATGAGTGAGAGAGAAGGAGATGGGATAACAAAGAGAGCAACTGTCGAAGATCATCTTACTGTCTTAGGGTTTTATAGCTGCCATTGGTGCTTATTCTATCTCTGAGGAAGTGTTAGATTTTAACATTAAGCTAGCATTATATTAGGATATTTAACTAAGAGAATAACAAGCACATCAATCAAACACAAGAGACAATGAACACAATGTTTTTCCTCGGGGAAACCATAAATGGAGAAAACCCCACAACTTCCTCAGAGATAGAATCAACACCAAATAGAAAATCCCAAAACAGTAAGATGATCTCCCGATAGCAATAACCTCTTTCTTCCTAGCCCTGGTGTCTTCTTCTTTCTCAGCTATGCACTACAACTGAGTGTGAGTGAGTGTGTATCAAATAGAGAGGCTAGCTCTCTATTTATAGTAATTCCCGACTTGACTAAACCCAAATAGGGCCGACTTCACTAGGTGAGTCTAATAACCCAAGTGCCTAGAAACTGTGGGGACTTTAACCCTTGATCAATAGGAGGGATACCCACAATTACTTGACATGACTTATTTACATTATAGATCCTTTTGATCAGAATATCGAGGAATGACATGACTCAATTACATTACAGACACATTCCAAAATAAACATCGGGGTGCAAAACATAAGATACATAGGTGAATACATTCCGAAGTTACAAATACATCAACACTCCCTCTTAACTAGGAAGTTATTCTTTCAACACAATTTTCAACAATGTTCTTCTTCTCTGTATCGACTAGATCATCTCCTTATCTTCATCTTCAAGTCTTCTTCGTCTTCTTCTAAGTCATCTTCTTCTTCAAATATTCTTCGTCTCGGGATGTAGATCATCATGACTTACTAGATCATGACTGCTGGATCATCATCACATCTGGATCATCACTTAATCTGGATCGTCATCAAGCCTGGACCATCATCACATTTGGATCATCATCAAGTCTGGATCATCATCACATGCTATCTCAGAATGGTGCTATCTCGATTCTTCTCACCACAGGAAGTTCTACAGAGCCAGCCTTTTTTCATGCTGGTTGTAGGCCTAGGCTTCATGTTGGTCTTCAGCACTTATATCTGACCCTAAGTCAGAAAGGCCCACCCAGCTCTACATCTGACCTCATCTTGTCAGAAAGGCATGCCCAACACTCACATCTAACCTCATCTTGTCAAAAGGGCCTAGCACTCACATCTGACCATGTGTAAACACATCATGCCAGAATGGCTCAGTGCTTACATCTGACCTCATCTTGTCGGGAAGGATCTGCACTTACATCACCCCATCTTATCGAAAAGGCACATCACTCACATCTAACTATGTGTAAACACATCGCACTAGAATGGCTCAGCACTTATATCTGAACTCATCCTGTCAGAAAGGCTCTGCACTTACATTTGACCATGTGTAAACACATAGCATCGAAAGGGCTCTCATTCCCAAACTGAGGATTCCTGGTAACTGACCAGGTGCCTCCATTCTCCTCGAGAATGGCATTAGCCCTTATATTTGATCAAGTGGGATACATCCCTCAATCACATCAGAATGGCCATATGCTCACATCTGATCATGTAAGACTACATCCTACATTAATATCAGAACAACCCTCAGTCCCATACTGAGTATTCCTAGTAACTGAATAGGTGCCTCCATTCCAAGAATGGCATTCATCCCTTACATTTGATGATGTAGGAACCAATCCTACAGTCATATCAGAATGGCTCAACACTCACATATGACATGGAAGGAACCTAAATCTTCTCACCATGATAGAATAGCTCAGCCCTTACATCTGACCATGGAAGGAAGTTAATCATCTCACATGTCAGAATGGCTCTAGGTCTCATCATTTCCCCTTAGAGGGAACCTCGATCTGGAGAACACCAAGCTTCTCCATGAAGTACTCAAACTTCACTCTAGCCAATGGACTCATCAATACATCAGCTATTTGTTCATCCATCGCGGCATATTGGAGCTTCACTGCTCCTCTCTGCACCATATCCCTGATATAGTGATACTTGATCTCGATATGCTTTGACTTTTCATGGAACACTGGGTTCTCTGACAACTTCACACAACTCCGGTTGTCACAATATATACAAGTAGCATCCATCTGGAGATCAAATAAATCAAACAGTAGCTTCCTCAACCATACTGCCTCACAACTAGCTGAACAAGCTACAACATACTCTGCTTCAGCTATACTCAGTTCCACACAGGATTGCTTCCTACTAAACCAAGAGATCACACCTAATACCATACTGAAGCAACATCCTGAAGTTCTCTTCCTATTGATGGCACTTCCTGCCCAATCTGAATCAACATAACCCTCTAGGTTAATCTTCTGATTCGCCTTGTACTTGAGTCCATAATCAACTGTACCCTTTAGGTACCTCAGAATATGCTTTGTAGCAATCAAGTGAACATGTCTCAGATCTATCAAAAGCTGGCTCAAGGTGTTCACAGCAAAGCAAATATCTGGTCTCGTGTTCATTAGGTACATTAAGGACCCAATCATCTGACGATAAATCGTAGCATGAACCTCTTCTGCTGAAGCATCATTTAATAGCTTTCAGTTTGATGCCATATTTATGGTTATGGCCTTGCAGTCTATCATCCCGAATCTCTTCAGAATCTCTACTACATGCTTCCATTGTCCAAGGAAGACTCCATCCGCATTCTACCACACCTCCATGCCTAAGAAATAGTGCATCATAACTAAGTCCTTCATTTCAAACTCAGTAGCAAGTTTCCTCTTCATGTCAGTAATCAACCCATCCATACCTGTTACAAACAAATCATTCACATACAGCAGGAGTATCACTGGGTTACCATCTTCAACCTTGTAGTAAAGGTTGGAATCTGCTTTACTCTTGGTAAAGCCCAAACTAGATAGGAAACCATCAATTCTACTGTACCATGTCCTTGGTGCCTATTTCAAACCATACAAGGCTTTCTTCAATATGCACACATGAGACTCCCTGTCATGTGTCTCAAAACCGAGTGGTTGTTCCACATACACTTCCTCTTCTACTACACCATTCAAGGAAGCAGTCTTGACATGCATCTTGTGTATATTCCATTTCATCACTGCAGCCAGAGCAAGTACTAATCTAATGGAAGTGTATCTGGATACAGGTGCAAAGGTTTCTTCATAATCTATTCCTTCTTTCTGAGAGAAACCATGAGCCACGAATCTTGCTTTATATTTCTCGATGCTACCATATACAGCATGCTTGATCTTGTAGATCCATTTGGAAGTTACAATGGAATTCCCTTCTGGTCTTAGAAAAACATCCCAAACATCATTCTTCATGATCGATTGATACTCTTCAATCATAGAATCCTTCCATTCTTTTCGTTTTGCTGCTTCTTCATAGTTGGAAGGTTCTTTATCAATAATGTCACATAGCAAGCCTACGTAGCTAGAGCAAGATCTAGTTCTCTTTCTTCCTCTAGGTGTTTCTTTTGAAGCTCCATCTCTTTAAGCACCTTAGATAATTTCATGTACCCAAGTAGGTTTCCTCTTATGAGGATTCTTCTCTAGAGGTGGATCTATAGGTTCTTGAGGTTCTTCAAATTCTTGATCTTCGTCTTGAATTTCTTCGTTCATGATTGTGTCATGAATTCTGGGTTCTCTTGTTTCTTCAGGTTCTTCAGTTGGTTTATTCCTGGATTTGATGTAGGCTGAATCTTCGTCAAATGTTACATCTCTACTGATTTCAATCTTCTTTAACCCTAGGAAGTATATTTTGTAAGCCTTCGAGCTTTCAGAATATCCCACAAATATAGCCTTCTTTCTGAAGGATCTAACTTCGTCCTCTTTTCTTTCGGAATGTGTATGTACATAGGATAGCTGAATATTCTGAGATGGCTAACTTCTGGTTTCTTGCCGAAGAAGACTTCTTCATGATTCTTGTTCTTGAGTACTCTGTGTGGAGTACAGTTCTGTACATACACCACTGTTCTTCCAGCTTCTGCCCATAGATGCATAGGAAGATCTTGATCATGAAGCATTGCGCTTGCAACTGCCATGACAGTCCTATTATTCCTTTCTACAATCCCATTCTATTGTGGATTATATGGAATGGACAACTCCCTCTTAATCCCAGAGTCTTGGCACAATTCTTTGAATTCATTTGATGTGAATTCTCTGCCATTATTTGATCAAAAAGTCTTGATCTTGTTTTCAGTGTGGTTCTCAATCAAGGCTTTGAATTCCTTGAACTTGCTGAATAATTCATCTTTGTTCTTCAAGAAGTAGATCCATGTCTTCCTAGAAAATCATCAATAGAAGAAACATAGTATGCATACCCTCTTATTCCATGTACAAACAATACATCATTCATCTTGATAGAATTTTCAGAGTCTAGCTTATAGGAGGATTCCCCACTACCTTTTATTGGATACTAGTAGTCATCTCCAAGTTTCACCTTGTGAGGTGATTCATGTTCAGATAATTTCACAAAGGATTCCTTGAATCATGTCTTGTGCTTAGAAGCACCACTATCTATAAGACAATAATTACTTCCATGTGTGATAGTTCCCATGAGAGAGGAAATCAAAACATATTCTTCATCACTTGAAGAATCATCACTATCTTGTCTGTTTCTCTTTGTGGAAGGTTCATCATCCTCTGCAGCATGAGCATGATGTCTTCTCTTGTTTCTCTTCTTCTTGTGAGAGCTACTTTTGTTATTACGACAATCTCTAGTAAAGTGTCCTCTTTCATCACATGTATAGCAAATGAATTTAGACTTATCTCTAGGATTTCTAAAGTTATTCCTTTGATTAGATTACTTACTTCTGTGAAGGCTAGATCTAGTTTTCTTGGATTGTACTGTGAGAGCTTGATCTGCACTTCCCGTCTTCTCTTCTCGAGATGCTATCCGAGATTCTTCTTGAGAGCATTCTTCCCACAGTTTGCTGAACTTGACTAACTTCTTTTTGGCACACATCCCTTGAATGAAAGAGTCCCATGTCCTAGGGAGACCATTCAAGGTGGTCATTACAATCTCTGCATTCTCCACTTCTTCATCAACTGCTTCCAATTGTTCCTTGATCTGAGAAACCCTTGTAAAGTAAGAGTGGATGGTTTCTACATTCTGGCTTCACAATATTCAATTGGTTCCTCAAGGTCATCTTCTGATTTATGTTCTTTGCTTCAAATAATTTGGTTAGGGCATCAAACATAGCTTTAGGTGTCTTTAGGGAGGACACATGTTGTATGATTTGATCCTTTATTGAATCAACAATGATCCTCTTTTCCATAACCAACTTCTTCCTGTGTAAGGGCTTAGCCTCATCTCCCTCTGGAACTGGAATCTCCTCATTGATCTAGGAGTCCAACTCATTCTCTCCCAAGACCAGGGAGATCCTATACTTCCAGGCTCAGAAGTTATCAGCTCCCTCAAGATTTTCATCAGGCTTGGTATGATAAGACATATTAATTGAGAACCTCAAATGGAAATACAAAATATTTAGATCGTACCAGGTCAAGATGTCAAATCTGAATTTGGAGCTGAAATTCTGCAGTGTTGGTTCAAGAGCATATTAGGGTTTTTCTTTTCTGGAGTTTTGTCCAAACAAATGCTTTGATTTTGATCCCTAACTTCAAATTTGGGGAGGAGATCAATCCAGGCCTGGGCTCATTGAAAAATTCCACTTCTGTGAAAAGCCATAATTTTTGGCTGTAGTGTCGGGTCCAAAACTGAAAAACCTCAGAATTGGATTCTGCTTCGACATAAAGATGCTCCCTAGGGAGGATATTTATTCCAACCTTCTTTTTCTTAAAATATGTGGAGATATATCCAAAAAGTAGGAATCCCTAGTTCCCAAAGCTGCACAGTGTCTTCTTCTCAGGTTAGCTCTGATACCATGTTAGATTTTCACATTAAGCTAGCATTATATTAGGATCCTTAACTGAGAGAATAACAAGCACATCAATCAAACACAAGAGACAATGAACACCGTGTTTTTCCTTGGGGAAACTATAAATGGAGAAAACCCCACAACTTCCTCAGAGATAGAATCAACACCACATAGAAAAGCCCAAAACAGTAAGATGATCTCCTGACAGTAGTAACCTCTTTCCTCCTAACCCCAGTGTCTTCTTCTTTCTCAGCTATGCGCTACAACTGAGTGTGAGTGATTTTGTATAGAATAGAGAGGATATCTCTCTATTTATACTTATTCTCAACATGACTAAACCCAACTAGGGCCGACTTCACTAGGTGAGTCTAATAACCCTAGTGCCTCGGAACTGCGGGGACTTTAACTCTTAATCAATAGGAGGGTTACCCACAATTACTTGACATGACTTGTTTACATTATAGATCCTCCGGATCGGAACATCGGGGCATGACATGACTCAATTACATTACAGACACATCCCGGAATAAACATCGGGGTACAAGACATAAGATACATAGGTGAATACATTCTGAAGTTACAAATACATCAATAGGAAGTTGCGGGGTTTTCTCCTTTATGGTTTCCCCAAGGAAAATATCCGTCTGTTGTCTCTTGTGATTGAGTGTTGTGCATGTTATTCTCTCAGATAATATCCTAAGATAATACTGTCTAATTGATAAAAATATAACATGGTATCAAACCTAACCTAAGAAGAAGAAACTATGCAGCTGCAGAAGCTAGGGATTCTTACTTTGTGGGTCTCTCTCCACAATCCATCAGCAAAAGGAGGCTAAGCCGAACCTCCACTAAAGGGCACATCTTTCTATCGAAGAAGAATCTAATTTTGAGCATTTTCAGTTTTTGACCTACAACTACATCGAGAAATTAGGGATTTTCACTGAAGAGGAATTTTTGAGTGAGCCCAGGCTAGGATTGCTCTCCTCCTAAAAATTGAAGTTTAGAGACAAAAATTGAGGTTTTTGGTTGGGTAGAACATCAAGAAATTCAAACCCAAATTTGTTGTGGAACCAGAAAACTAGCACTACAGAAGATCAGCTCTAGATCTAGTTTTCAGCTTCTCAAATTGGTAATATCTAAATATTTTGTATTTCCATTTTAGGTTCTCAATTAAGATGTCTCGTCACACCAAGCTTGATGAAAATATTGATGGAGCTGATAACTTCCGAGGTTGGAGGTATAAGATCGCCCTAGTCATGGAAGAAAATGAGTTGGACTTTTACATCAATGAAGAGATTCCTGTTTCAGAGGGAGATGAGGATAAGGCCTTACACACAAAGAACTTGATCATGGCCAAGAGGATGATTTCTAACTCAATAAAGGATCACCTCATACCATAGGTGTCCTCCCTTAATACACCTAAAGAGATTTTTGACACCTTGATAAATCTCTTTGAAGGAAAGAACTTAAATCGGAAGATGACTTTGAGGAACTAGTTGAAGAATGTGAAGATCCAGATTGTGGATACCATACAGTCATACTTTACAAGGGTCTCCCAGATCAAAGAACAACTTGAAGCAGTGGATGAATAAGTGGAGAATGTAGAGATTGTGATGACTACCTTGAATGGTCTCCATAGGTTATGGGACTCCTTCATTCAAGGGATTTGTGCTAGAAGAAATCTAGTCACCTTCAGTAGACTATGGGAGGAATTCTCACGAGAAGAATCTCAAATAATATCCCTAGAAGACAAGATGGGAAGTGAAGATCAAGCTCTCACATTACACTCCAATAAAAGCTGAAGGGAATATCATCACCCCAAAGGTAAGAATTCTCACGAGAAAGGTAACTCAAGAAAACCTAACAGAGATTTATCTAAACTCAGATGTTTTTCTTGTGATGAGAGAGGACACTATGCCAGAGATTGTCCTAGAAACAAAAATGGCTCTCACAAGAAGAAGGGAAACAAGAAGAAATCATGCTCATGTTGTTGAGGATGATGAACCTTCCACAAAGAGAATCAAACAAGAAAGTGACGATTCTTCAAGTGATGAAGAATATGTTTTGATTTCCACTCTCATGGGAACTATCACACATGGAAGCAATGATTGGATTATAGAGAGTGGGGCTTCCAAACATATGACAGGATTCAAAGAATACTTTGTGAAACTTTCTGAACATGAGTCACCTCACAAGGTGAAACTTGGGGATGAATACCAGTATCCAATAAAATGTACTGGTGAATCCTCCTATAATCTAGACTCTGGAAAGTCTATAAAGATGAAGGATGTCTTTTTTGTACCAGGACTAAGGAATAATATCCTCTCCATATCTGTATTGGATGCAAAAGGCATAAGGTTTGCATTTGTAGGTGGCCAAAGGGAAAGACTATAGATGATGCAGTAGTGATTGGAGAACAAGAAGGAGGACTATACAAGCCGAAGGGCCAACTAGAAGAAGCTTTGGTCCATGACTCAGTAGAGCCAAATGAACTTTGACATAGAAGGATTGCACATGTGCACTATAGAGCACTACCACTTGCAAGAAAAGTTGTTGAAGGTCTTCCAGAAATACAGACAAAACATGATGGTGTCTACAAACAATGTATGAAAGTAAAGAACACAATGCAAACATTTCGAAGTAGCAAGAGCAAGGCAAAAGGGATCTTGGAAATCATCCACTCCGATGTATGCAGCCTGATGTCATCCAGTTCATTGAGTGGGTATGTATACTATGTTTCTTTCATTGATGATTTTTCTAGGAATACATGGATATACTTCTTGAAGAGAAAAGATGAAGTATTCAACAAGTTCAAGGAATTCAAAGCCTTAATCGAGAACCACACAGAAAAGATGATCAAAACCTTTTGATCAGACAATGGTGGAGAATTTACATCAAATGAATTCAAAGAGCTATGCAGAGATTCAGGGATTAAGAGGGAGTTGACCACTCCATATAATCCACAACAGAATGGGGTTCCAGAAAGGAAGAATAGAACGATCATGGAAGCCACAAGAGTAATGCTTCATGATCAAGATATTCCGATGCATCTATGGGAAGAATATTTTAGTAAAACGGTATATGTACAAAACCGTACTCCACACAAAGTACTCGAGAACAAGACACTTGAAGAATTCGTTTCCAGAAAGAAACCAGAGGTCAGCCATCTCAAAATATTCATTTCTCTAGTGTACATACACATTCCAAAATAAAAGAGGACAAAGTTAGATCCTTCTAGAAAGAAGGGTATATTTGTGGGATTTAGTGAAAGCTTGAAATCTTATAGGATATAATTCCCATGATTCAAGAAGATAGGCATCAGCAAAGACATAACATTTGATGAAGACTTAGATTACAACAAATCCATAAAGAGACCATTTGAAGACTCTGAAGAAACAAAAGTACCTAGAATTCAAAATACAACTATGAATGATGCAAATCAATATGAAGATCGAGAAATAGAAGAACCCCAGGAACCTGTAGATCCACCCCAAGGGAAGAATCCTCACAAGAGGAAACCTGCATGGGTACAAAAGGATATCCAAGGTGCAAAAAGATATGGGGCTCTAGAATAAATGCATAGAGAGAGGAAAAGAATCGGGTCCTGCTTCGGTTATGTAGCCCTATTATGTGACATCATTGATAAATGACCTTACAACTATGAATAAGCTGTAGAGAAGAAAGAATGGAAGGATGCTATGATTGAGGAGTACCAGTCGATCATGAAGAATGATGATTGGGATGTTGTCTGTAGACCAGAGGGGAAGTCTCTTGTGGCTTCCAAGTGGATCTACAAGATCAAGCATGCTGCAGATGGTACCATAGAGAAATACAAAGCAAGATTTGTGGCTCGTGGCTTCTCCCAGAATAAAGGAATAGATTATGAAGAAAATTTTCCACATGTAGCCAGATACACTTCCATTAGATCAATACTTTCTCTAGCTCTAGTAATGAAATGGAAGATACACCATATGGATGTCAAGACGACTTTCTTGAATGGTGTAGTAGAAGAGGAAGTGTATGTGGAGCAGCCACTCGGTTTTGAGACACATGACACGGTGACTCATGTGTGTAAATTGAACAAATCCTGATACAGTTTGAAACAGGAACCCAGGACATGGTATGGCAGAATTTACAGCTTCCTATCCACTTTGGGATTTA
This sequence comes from Pseudotsuga menziesii, assembly GCA_001517045.1. Taxonomy (NCBI): domain Eukaryota; kingdom Viridiplantae; phylum Streptophyta; class Pinopsida; order Pinales; family Pinaceae; genus Pseudotsuga; species Pseudotsuga menziesii. Next base: position 276,014 of record LPNX011184176.1, read on the forward strand.
CCAAGAGTAAAGCAAATTCCAACCTTTACTACAAAGTTTAAAAAGGAAACCTAGTGATACTCCTATTTTTTGTAGATGATCTGTTTGTATCAGGTGAGGATGGGTTGATTGCTGATACGAAGAGGAATCTTGCTCTTGAGTTTGAGATGAAGGACTTGGGAATGATGCACTACTTTCTAGGCATGGAGGTGTGGCAGAGTGCAGATGGAATCTCCCTAGAAAAAGGTAAGTATGTAGTAGAGATTCTAAAGAGGTTCGGGATGATGGAGTTCAAGGCCATGACCACACCTATGGAATCAGACCTGAAGCTATTGAGTAATGCTACATCAGAAATGGTTGATTCTACAATGTATCATCAGATGATTGGGTCCTTAATGTACCTGATGAATATGAGACCATATATTTGCTTTCCTATGAACACATTGAGCTAGTTCCCGATGGATCCGAGACATGTTCACCTGATTGTTGCAAAGCATATTCTGAGGTACCCGAAGGGTAAAGTTGATTATGGGCTCAAGTATGAGGTGGATCAGAATATTAACCTGGAAGGTTATGTTGATTCAAATTGGGTAGGAAGTGCCATCGATAGGAAGAGCACTTCAGGGTGTTGGTTCAGTATTGGATTAGGTGCAATCTCTTGGTTTAGCAAGAAGTAGTCTTTTGTGGCACTGAGTACAACCAAAGTAGAGTATGTCCTAGCTTGTTCAGCTAGTTGTGAGGCAGTGTGGCTGAGGAAGCTACTATCTGATTTATTTGATCTCCAGTTCGATGCTACTTGTATATACTGCAAAAACAAGAGTTGTGTGAAGTTGTTATAGAACCTAATGTTCCATGACAGGTCGAAGCGTATCGAGATAAAATATCACTATATCAAGGATATGGTTCAGAGAGGAGTAGTGAAGCTCCAATATGTTGTGATGGAAGAGCAGATAGCTGATGTGTTGACCAAGAGGAAGTGATGTACTTGTGGGGCCCTTCTGACATGGTGGCAGGCGGGTCCTCCCATGGTCAGATGTAAGTGTAGAGCCATTATGACATGGTGGTAGGTGGGTCCTCACATGGTCATATATAAGTGCAAGAGCCTTCTTGACTGGGTTAGATGTAAGTGTGGAGCCCTTCTCACATGGTGGTAGGCAGGTCCTCTCATGGTCAAATGAAAGTGCAAGAGCCTTTCTCACTGGGTCATATGTAAGTGTGGATCCCTTATGACGTGGTGGTAGGTGGGTCCTCCCATGGTCAGATATAACTGCAGAGCCTTTCCCCAGATGATAGATGGTGTGTCTTATCATGCCAAAGGATGTAAGTGTAGAGCCTTTCTCTAGATAGTAGATGGTGTGTCCTACTATGCCAAAGGATGTAAGTACTAATCCTTTCTAACTAAGTCATATATAAGTGCTAAGCCTTTCTGACTGGGTCAGATATAAGTGTTGTTCCTTTCTCTGGATAGCTATGGCAGTAGATGTAAGTGTTGAGCCTTTCCTTATGTTGTCAACTTTCACACACCTGGGTTACATGGTAGAAATATTCAAGCCACTTGGTATGTCCTTGGGGGAAAGTATCGAGTCAAGGCTGTCACCTTGTTCTTGACTCCTTCGTTCAGGTTAACTCGTATCGAAGCCAAGGGGGCTAGACCCTATTAAATTACTAAGTCTAATTACTTAGTGTGATGGTGTTATATTGATTAAGTTGTTTAGGAGTTGTTTGAAATTAACTAGTGGAAACAAAAGATAACAAGATGCAAGATTTAAAGCAGATAAGCACAGTAGTGACACTCAATATATATATAATTGAAAGAAATGATCAAATAAATCACCGGTGCCTTAAATGGAGTCAACATAGAAAACAATGTGCTTGCATGCGCTTGAAAGAATGTTTTGCAAATGTCTCTTGGTATATTTTAAATTAATTTGGAATGTGAATGAATTAAATTAGGTGAAAAGGGGACTCCAGATATACCTGAAGGGTACTTGGAGTATGTCCAAAAGTGAACTTTCATGGCTACCTGCAAGGTGTCTTTGGGCTGGAACATAGTCTTGGATACTATTTTTCATAACGTACCCATTAGGGTGTGATAGATATCGGTACCTTGAGGTCACTTTCCAGTTTTTCCCACTCCTTTGGGTATTTTTCCATTGTTTACAGTACGTTCGAGGCATTGGATTTTCACTTGATGGTTTGTAAATTTGGGAGATGAAGACTAATTAATCTAGTCACTCAAGTGATTTTGATGTAGCTTGAATGATCAGATGAACCGCAACCAAGTACAGAGCATACACACTAGAGTCTTTGTTATTTTTAGTAAGTTTTATAAGAGGTGCTCTTATTAAAAACAAAACCCTCCAGGAACCTCTTTCGGTCCAAGTGGACCTAAATCAGGGAATAAAGGAGGGGTTAATTTTATTTCTTGCATGAAAACAACAATTAAAATGGAATCAAATATATACGACACCAATTTTCTAATTAGTCCTACCACGCATCTCTTTCCCCTTGCGGGTCACTCAGGAAGTTGTGGGGTAAGTAGTATCATTACTTTTGAATTGAAAATATGGAATAATGTGAAATATTGTCAAAGTATACAATCCTACATGTCAATACTAAACTAGAACAAAAACAAGGTGAAACAATGTAAAAAATAACACGTACGCGAATCCCCCCAAGGGGTATGGTGAATAGGATTGAAAGAGCCTATTTGAAAATATTTTTCTTTTTATTAGCAGAAATTACAATATCATAAAACTGAAATTAATTCACTTGGTCCTTATAAGGAATGATACTAAGGAATACAAATTGCAAAAAAATTGAATTTTTGGGAAGAGAGAGACCCCCTGGGGGGTTTCGAATGGTCCAAGAATGCTTTCTGGACAGACCCTCCTCCTCTTTTATGTTGCACCTGATAAAAACCAGAAATATTATCACAGTTAAATATTTCCAAAATTACTTCGAAATTACTTTTGGATGAACAAAATTTTTACCCAAAAATTCTAAGTTAAAACTAGTTTTTAAAGAAGTGGAAAAAAAACCAAGGAAAGCAATCTTTCCTTGGGATCTTGGCCTGATTTTGGGGTAGCCAATATGAAGCAATTAAATTGATGAATATAAACATTTATACTCTAAGGAAACATCCATGCATTCAACAAGCTTTAGATCTACTTTCACAGCCTTGAAAAATGACAATTTTCCCTAAAAATAGATCTAGAATGCTTGTAAATTTTATTTTAGGAATGAGATCTAGTTTATGAGATTTAAGGGAGCAAGATATATGTAAAATAAATTCTAAAATTGATATATCTAAACAATTTTAATGCTGCAAACAAGTAACCGGATTGATTTTAGAAAAAAATGAAGGAGGAAGAGGAAAAGAAGAGCATTTATTAATGGAAGCCTTGAAGATCAACCATGGAGCTTTTCGGTGGAATGTCGAGGGACTATGCCTTTGAATGGTTTTGGAGAGAGTGAAGAATCAAACTAGATCAGCATCCTCTCCAAGTTAGGAACCTGCAACTGAATCCAAAGACTTGACAAAATACTTGTGAGACCCGGTTAATACATACATAGAGATTTTAGAATAACATGCATATAAACTTATAAAACATGCTAAATCTATATCTCTAAACATGCATAAAAAATGAAAGAGATGGCCAATAAACTTATTAATAAACTCCTTTACTATCAAGATTATAATAAACTTATTATCAATCTTAGCAATTAATCCACAAACAATCAGCAAATTATGAACATAGATAGAGGTTACCTTAGTAAAACATGGCAATGCTCATCCACACATACAATGACATGACACCATCTTGCCTCCAAATCTTCACTTTATTCCAATAGCAAAAGATATTACATAGTATTACAACAACAATATCTACTCAATCCAACTCTTACTAACTTGGAAAGGAGGAAGCCATGCTTTATTTATACTCAAAATTGAAACCCCAGCCAAGAGGGGGCACAAATCCCAAGAAGATATACCACTGCAGCTAAAGGAGAGTCCATCAATGCCTGATCTGAAGCTGAAATGAGCTTCTACTGAGTCTGAATGTCTATTGAGGGGCTGATTGAGCTGACACATCAACTTGCTGATTGAATCATCAACCACAAAGCTCCCAGATGAGCCCACACGTGTGGAGGAGAGAGAGAGGGCGTTATTACCCATAAAGGAAGCTAAAGTTACACTTTGGATCCACCCATATCAGCTCCTTCAGTCAAGGATTTGTTATATCCAGTCAATCTAGTGCCGATGAGATTGACTTAAATCAAATCGATTGAGAATCCATTAATCTAGGATTTTGGATTTGCTCCATTATTCATCAATTTATTAATTAAAATAATCAATAATTGATTTTTTGTGGCTTTCTGACCTGAGTGATGGAAAATCTCTCAAAACTTGAAAATAGTGGTTCTATGGGTTTACATGGTGCTCTTAGCTTGAAAATGAGCACCCCCATGACTGAAACTGATTATTTGGCCCACTTTTATTACAAAACCAACTTTTTTCCAATTAAACTATTAAAAAATAGCCTAAGTTTTGGAAAAAATAAATTTTAATAAAAAACCCTGAAAAAATAAAAGAAAATAAAAAACCTAGGGGGACTTAGACATTTTCATATGACTCAACCATGATGCCTAGAATGTTTATACATTGACACATAGACTCTAATAATATCAATAGGCCTAAATGCCAATCCGACCACCCCAACTTTGGAGGTATTGAGTGAAAAACTCAGAAATTATCAGTCGTTTATTCAACAACCAATAATAACCAAGGGAAAAAACACCCTGGGCTGATCAGATTGAAAAATAAAGTCTAAGAGACTGATTATTTTACAGACACTATCATTCTAGAACATTTATTACAATTCCCTCATGGGGTATGAACATGTGATATAGTACAACAAGCACTTCCCAGAATCACTTCTGAAGGTCTTTTGAAGTTCGAACAAAAAATCTTTGTCCAGTTCACCAGGATCACTTGATAAAAAAACCACTAAGTACAACTTAGGTGGTAACATTCTGGCTCCATCTGCAAGATGTGTGCTTGACCTAGTCATAGGCCAAAGAGAGGATATGAGAACACCGGAATCTCTGGTTTATACACCCTTTAAAAACATTTCAACTTGACAAGGAAACCTCAGTAGCACAAGCTTTATATAAAAACCAAATGAACCATTAAGCTGATTTATTTAAACAAAATAAATGTAACTAACTAATGAAAAAAAAAGTTTTATTATAGCTAAGTACAAAACAAAAATGCAAAAAGTAAATGCTCTCTTTTACGAGCTTATTTTCCTACTCTAAGCATGATATAAAAATGTTAGGTGTAATAAAAAATCTAATGTAACCACCTAAGCATTTTATTAACATCATTTTTTTTTCCTTGTCTTTGGTTACTAGCCAAAGTAAGGATACATCATTCAGGAAATGCAAACCTCTGTGATGATCCAGAATGGGCGGGATGGATGGGAGATCATAGGCATGAATAATGTCATAAAAATTCTTCCCAAACTTGTATGTGATCATGCAGGCTGCTTCTATCCATGACTTGATAGGGTTGATATACAAATCAAAATGATGAGGCAGATTGACTACACTATCATATTGATCATTAAGGCTTACCAGATGATAACTCATTGTATAAGCCCCAAGCGGCTCCAAATCATGAGGAAACTCTATATTTGAATATCATTGTTGAGACTGATATTCTACTAACTGCATCATATCTGTCTTTTCACAACACTGATTCTCAATGTCTTCATTATTAATACCTTCGTGCAGCTCTGCATGATATGACTCTGAATGACCATATAAGAGTTTTGAATGCTGCTCTTCTATACTAGGATTTTCCCAGGTCTCCAGATCCATGCTTCCCTCTATGGAAGTATAGTAGATTGGACTTCCACAAATTTCTAAATAGACACTCCCCTTGCTGGATATAGAATAGATAGGATTCTTAATAATATATCCATAAAACTCCCAATAGTCATCACCACCATCTATGTCAGATGTGATGTATTCCCCATTGGTGATATCAAGTTCTGATATCAAGTTCTCTTTGTCTTCATTACTAATACTAATATATGGCTTAGACAGATCATTTGGATCAAATGCATGCTCCTTTTCCATATCAAAGTTTCCTAAGGCCACATGGTCCATGCTCTCTCCTTTAGATATGCCATAGACAGGAGAATCAACAAAACCATCAAAATTTTCTGGTTCATTATTTTCCTCTTTATTCATGTCATAGACTAGATTTTCCATGAATGTCCAGGACTCCTCATCAACACGCTTGTAGGAGATAAGGGAGTCTTTGTCAATTGTATCATGCTCCAAATTATACTTGTCCTCATTTTCATACTCATCTTCTTCAAAGAAAAGGTCACAAGGTAGTAAACCTTCCAGATTGTCATCATTATATGGAGAACACATAGGAGTCTCATCATGCACATTACGGTTTTCATCATAAGTTTCACTATAATATTCTACAATGGTTTCATCCTTAAGTTTGGACCTGTTTAGCTGGTGACAAAGGGTAGGCCTGGCCTACCATGTATACATGATCAAGCTCGCTTGAAGCTGTTTCCTGACTACTGACCTCGAGAAGTCCATGTTCCTTGACTTGATTTGCAACATAACAAGTGCTTTGTTGGTGGAATTGTTCACAGGGCCTACACCATGGAATTACTTCTTCTACCATGTTAGCTGAGTCTAACTGGTTTGGAATCCTAGGCTCCTTCCGAGGAAACTTATTTTGATACATCTAATTCTGCTAGGGCTGAAAGTTCCTAGGTCCATTATTCCTTTCCATTGTGATTATTCTATTTTGCATATGATTCAATTGTGCAAAATGATTGGCCATTAGTTGGTTTTGACTAGTAACCAATTTTTTTATCATGTCCATCAAATTTTCCATGGGATCTTTAGAAGTTCCCTTTTCTTCTGTTTCAATAGCTTTATTCTTGGTCTCTTTGTTGCAAGAATTGTTTCCCCTAGTGTAACTTGAAATGTTGGACTTGTCTTAATATTGCATATTCTTTTATATTTTCTTGGCCAATTCCTAGGCATTTTTTAGGTTGGTCGGTTCCTTGTCTCTCAACTGGTACCTTAAGTCACCAGTGAAAGCTTCGATGTAATATATGAGGATAGGGGCATATTTTGGCTTAATGTCTCTAGGAAGGTCCGCAAACACATGGATGAATTTAGTGTTAAATTCATCCATGGTTTCATTCTCTATCTTCTTTATGCTATAAAGGGCAGAAAGTAGATGTCTTGGTTCCTTATTTTCTCCCCATTTCTTCCTAAGCCCATCTTGGAATTTACTGAGCTTTTTATATGAATCGTCATCTAGTTCGAGGTACCATTCTTCAGCATCATCTTCTAAGTATAAAGCAAAGAGCATCATTTTGACATCATCATGGTCATGGGCAGCATAATTGCAATAACTGACTAGGTTCTTTTCAAACTTTCGAAGGTGAGACTTGGTAGTGATGGCATTATTGCCCTGAAATATGGGGAGCTTCTTGATAGCATCTTTTGGAATGGCATGGGGAGCACCTACTCTCTGAGAAAAGTTGAGGGGTTTGAATAATTCTGTCATTTCTTAAGATTGGTGAACATGACTCTCTACAAATAAGTGATGGATAACTGAGAGGGATTGGTCTCCTAAATTTTCAAGGTTTCTACGAGAAGTCAGCCTATTCAATATTTCCCTAATAAGCCTTTTGGGATCAGGGAGAGGATTGAATAATTGATGGCAGTTTTTTCGGGTAAAAATTATTGGAGGGATGTTAGACAGTGGAGTCGCTAGATGGATCAAGTTTTAATTTTTATGTTTTTTAAAGACAAGATCAATAATTTTTTTTATCTTTTTAGTTGATTATAAAAAAGTTAAGCTAAGTCGTACTCGGGAATAAAAATATTTATCCCTGGCAATGGCGCCAAAAAGTGTTGCTGCCTTTCACACACCTGGGTTATGTGGCAGAAATATTCAATCCACTCAGTGTGTCCTTGGGGGCAAGTCTAGAGTCAAGGATGTCACCTTGTTCTTGACTCCTCCGTTAAAGTTAACTCCTAATGAAGCCAAGGGGGGTAGACCCTATTAAATTAATAAGGCTAATTACTTAGTGTGAAGGTGTTATATTGATTAAATTGTTTAGGAGTTGTTTGAAATTAACCAGTGGAAACAAAAGATAACAAGATGTAAGATTTAAAGCAGATAAGCACAGTAATGACACTCAATATATATATAATCGAAAGAAATGATCAAATAAATCACCAATGCCTTAAATGGAGTCAATAGAGAAAATAATGTGCTTTCATGCACTTGAAACAATGTTTTGCAAATGTATCTTGGTAGATTTTAAATTAATTTGGAATGTGAATGAATTAAATTAGGCAAAAAGGGGACTCTAGATATACCTGAGGGGTACTTGGAGTATGTCCAAAACTGAACTTTCATGGCTACCTGCAAGGTGTTTATGGGCTGGAACGGAGTCTCATAGACTATTTTTTGTAATGCACCCATTAGGGTGTGATAGAGATCGGCTCCTCGAGGTCACTTTCCAGTTGTTTCCACTCCTTTGGGTATTTTGCCACCATTTATAGTTCGTTCGAGGCGTTGTATTTTTGCTTGATGGTTTGTAAATTTGGGAGGTGAATACTAATTAATCTAGTCACTCAAGTGCTTTTGATGCATCTTGACTGATCGGACGAGCCGCAGACAAGTATAGAGCATACACATTGGAGTCTTTGTTATTTTTAGTAAGTTTTGAAAGAGGTGCTCTTATTAAAAAGAAAACCCTCCAGAAACCTCTTTTGGTCCAAGTGGACCTCAATCACAAAATCAAGGAGGGGTTAATTTTATTTCTTGCATGAAAACAACAATGAAAATGGAATCAAAGATACATGACACCAATTTTCTAATTAGTCCTACCACGCATCTCTTTCCCCTTGCGGGTCACTCGGGAAGTCATCGGGTAAGTAGTATGATTAATTTTGAATTGAAAATATGGAATAATTCAAAATATTATGAAAGTATACAATCCTGGATGTCAACACTAAACTAGAACACAAACAAGGTGAAACAATGTAAAAAATAACACGGACACAAATCCCTTTGGATGGTGAATAGGCTCGAAAGAGCCTATTCGTAAATATTTTTCTTTTTATTAGAAGCAATAAAAATATAAGAAAACTGAAATTAATCCACGTATTCCTAATATGGAATGAGACCAAAGGTTTACAAATTACAAAAAAATGAAATTTCGGGAAGATGGAGACCCCCTGGGGGGTTTTGAATGGTCCAAAAATGCTTTCCGGACAGCGCTTCCTCCTCTTTTCTGTTACACCTGATAAAAACCAGAAATATTATCATATTTAAATATTCCCAAAATTACTTTGAAATTACTTTTGGATGAACAAACGTTTTACCCAAAAATTCTAAGTTAAAACTAGTTTTTAAAGAAGCAGAAAAGGAACCAAGGAAAGGAATCTTTCCTTGGGATCTTGGCCTGTTTTGGGGGAATCCAATATGAAGCAATTAAATTGTTGAATATAACCTTTTATATTCTAAGGAAATAACCATGCATTCAACAAGCTTTAGATCTACTTTCACAGCCTTGAAAAATGACAATTTTCCCTAAAACTAGATCTAGAATGCTTGTAAATTTTCTTTTAGGAATGAGATCTAGTTTATGAGATTTAAGGCAGAAATATCTATGTAAAATAAAGTCTGAAATTTATATATCTAAACAATTTTAAAGATGCAAAAAAGTAACTGGACTGATTTTAGAACAAAATGAAGGAGGAAGAGAAAAAGAAGAGCATTTGTTGCTGGAAGCCTTGAAGATCAACCGTGGAGCTTTTCGGTGGAATGTCGAGGGACTATGCCTTTGAATGTTTTTTGATAGAGTGAAGAATCAAACTAGATCAACATTCTCTCCAAGCTAGGAACCTGCAACTGAATCCAAATACTTGCCAAAATACTTGTGAGATCCGGTTAATACATACATAAAGATTTCAGAATAACATGCATAGAAACTTATAAAACATGCTGAATCTAGATCTCTAAACATGCATCAAAAAAGAAATAAATGGCCAATAAATTCTTAGATACCAAGGGAAAAAAGTCTTAGAGACCAAGTCTTTTACAGACACTATCATGCTAGAATATTTATTACAATTCCCTCATGGGGTATGAACATGTGATATAGTACAACAAGCACTTCCTAGAATCACTTCTGAAGGTCTTCTGAAGTTCAAACAAAAAATGTTTGTTCGGTTCACTAGGCTCACTTGATAAAAAACCACTAAGTACAACTTAGGTGGTAACACCTTGGATGATAGATGGTGTGTCCTAACATTCCAGTGGATGTGAGTGCTAGGCCTTTCTGACATGGTGGTGGATGTGTTCCTTCGATGATTATATGTGATTGTTGGGCATGCCTTTCTGACATGATGGTGGATGTGTTTCTCTCATGGTCATATGTAATTTCTTAGCGGGCCTTTCTGGTTGGGTCAGATATAAGTGCTAAAGAATATGAATACCTACATGGAGGCTAGGCCTACAAACATCATGAACAAGGGCTGGCTCTGTAGAACTTCCTATGATGAGAATAATTGAGAGATAACACCAGTTGATCGAGAGAGTGGAAGTAATAATGATGATGATGATCTAGACTTGATGTTTATCTAGTGATGATCCAGAATTGATGTTGATTTAGTGATGATCGAGATTTGATGTTGATCCAATGATGATCCAGACTTGATGTTGATCTAGTGATGATCCAAATTTGATGATGATCTAGTGATGATCCAACTTTGATGATGATCTAGTGATGATCCAGTTTCGATGATGATCCAATGATGATCCAGACTTGATCCAAAGAAGAAGACTTGTGCTGATGAATTGTGTCAAGAGAATACCTTCCTATTTAAGAGGGAGTGCTGATGTATTTGTAACTTTGGAATGTATTCACTTGTATATCTTATGTATTTTACCCCGATGTTCCTATCAGGAAGTATCAGTAATGTAGTTAAGTCATGTCATACCCCAATGTTCCTATAGGGAGAATCAATAATGTAAACAAGTCATGTAAATTCGTAGAGGGTAACCCTCCTTATTGATTAGGGGCTAAAGTCCTCGCAGTTGTGGGGCACTAGGGTTATTAGAATATCCTAGAAAATTTGGTCCTGGCGAGTTATTGTCAAGTCAGGAATTAGTATAAATAGAGAATGAGCCTCTCTATTTATCACAAAGTCACTCACACTCTATTTTACTGCATGAGTGAGAGATAAGGTGTTGGGATAAGAGAGAAAACAATTGTCGGAGATCATCTTACTGTCTTTGGGTTTTACTGCTGTCATTGGTGCTTATTCTATCTCTGAGGAACTTGCGGGGTTTTCTCCTTTATGGCTTCCCCGAGGAAAATATTTGTGTATATTGTCTCTTGTGATTCATTGTTGTGCATGTTATTCTCTTAGATAAGATCCTAATATAATACTATCTAATTGATAAAAATCTAAGAGAGGAAATGTCTCGGGAGTTCAAAAATATTAAACCACCCATCTTTATTGGGGAAATTCAAAAGGGAAGGGAGGAAGAGGCCTGGTTGTCTAGTATGAAGAAATACTTTCAGATATATAATTACTCAGATGAGTTCAAAGAAAAAATGGCCATTTATAATCTGATCGGAAAGGAAAACATTTGGTGGAAAGATATAAATAAAGTTAAGGGTATAAAAGGAAGGGTATGTAACCTAAATTTTTTTTAGAAAGATGTTTAAAAGAAAGTATTTATCTGAACAGTATTATTAATACAAAGCCAAGGAGTTTTACAAACTAAGGTTAGGGGCCATGAAAATGAAATAAATATGTAGTAAGTTCTTAAGATTACTTCGGTATGTCCCATACATAATTGATGAGAAGCCAAAGATACCTTGTTTCCTTAGCTTCCTGCCTCTCATGTTTAAATAATGGATTGAATATGAAAATCCAAAGACATTGGAGGAAGCAATGAGAAATGATAACTTTTGTTTTGATTAAAACAAAAATAAAAGAGAAGGTATACCAGCCTGGGAAAAGCCAAATGCCAAGTAAATTTGATTCTAAAGGAAAAGAAAATAAGTTCCATAAAAACAACGGAAATAATCACAGAGGGTATCAGGGTAATAATTACAAATATTTTAAACCTCAATATTCTGCAGTACCCTCAATTGTTCCTAATAAAAACAGAGCACAAAAGGAACCCTTAAAATGTTGGGAGTGTGGAGAGCCACACTTCTTTAAAGACTGTACATCAAGGAAGTGAAAGTTTAATGTCCATTGTATCCAGGAAGCAGTGATAGTTGGGGATATGACGAGGAACATGTCGATAATATTTGTTGCACTAGAAAATCGGCAAGCAAACCACCAAACTTCCATGGTCGAAATTAAAGGTATGGTAAACAATCAACATATCTCTGTCTTAATTCATCCAGGCGCAATCCTAAGTTATATTTCACCTAGATTAGTTGATTTATGTAATTTGGAACCTGAATAATTTGAGAAATCTTGGATAGTAAAGTTAGCCACAGGTACCAAAAGAAATGTTACCGGTATTATTAGAAATTGCAAGATATTGTTGAATGATTTCCTTACACATGTGAATGTAAATATATTTCCTTTAGGATCTTATGATATGTTTATAGGAATGGATTGGCTTGAAGAGAATAAAGTTTTGCTAAATTGTTTTGATAAAAAGTTTACATGTATTGATAATAATGGAAATAGTATAAAAGTAAAAGGAATTCCTAGGAAGTTATCCATCAGAGAAATATCTGCTCTGCAGATGAAGAAATTAGTAAGAAAGGGATGTAAGGTATTCATAGTATATATAATGAGTGATACGGAAAATGATATAAAACCTAACTTGGAAGATATACCCGTTTTAAAGGAGTTCGAAGATATTTTCCTGGAAGAAGTCTCTAGAGTTCCCACAAAAAGGGATATAGACTTCACAATCGATCTAATACCTTGAGCGGTACCAGCATCGAAAGAACCATATCAAATGGGAATAATCGAGCTCATAGAACTAAAGCCACAGTTGCAGGAACTAATTGATAAGGTACATTTGACCAAGTGTGACTCCTTCGGGATCACCGTTCTTGTTTGTGAAAAATAAAGATGGTACACTAAGATTATGTATAGATTAGAGGGAACTAAATAAAATAACTATTAAAAAATGATACTCACTTCCCTGGATAGATGATTTGTTCAATCAATAAAGTGGGGAAACTATATTTTCAAAGATAGATTTAAGGTCGGGTTATCATCAAGTGTGAATAAAGGATGAAGACATTTTTAAAATAGCATTTAGGACCCATTATGGTAACTATCAGTTTGTTGTAATTCCCTTTGGGTTAAGAAACGAAAATGTTGCATTCATGTGTTTAATGAAATACATCTTAAGAAACTATCTGGATAAATTTTTGGTTTTCTTCATTGACGACATATTAATCTACTCTAATAATGAAGAAGAAGATGAAGAACATCTAATAATAGTTTTGCGTGTTTTAAGAGAACAACAACTTTATCCAAATTTTAGTAAGTGTGACTTTTTCAAAGACAAGATTCAGTACCTGGGACACGTTGTGTCAAAGGAGGGAATATCAGTCGACCCAGTGAAAGTAAAGGCCATCATGGAATGGCCAGTTCCTAAAAATGTATCTGACATGAGATCATTTACAATAATTATTGGATGCTACAGGAAGTTCATAGAAGGCTTTTCTAAGATTTCTTATCCCATAACTTCTTTGCAAAAGTAAGGAATTTTTTTTGAGTGGACTAAAAAGTGCGAGAAAAGTTTTAACAAATTAAAACACCTGTTAACCATCGCCCCAATATTAAAAATTGTTGATCCATTCAAGGATTTAATCCTATGTATCGACACTTGTAATGAAGGGTTTGGTAGAGTATTACTGGAAGATAATTATGTTGTAGCTTATGAATCCAAAAAAATAAAAGATCATGAGAAGAATTATGCGACACATAGTCTAGAAGGTGTTGCTATAATTCACGCCTTAAAAATGTGGCAACATTACTTAATTGGGAGAAAGTTTTTATTTATGTCAGAAAACATAATATTTAAATATCACCAATGGAAAATGAGAGATTAGTGACATAAAAATGACCAAAATACACATATCAATGACCACTTTTGGTTTGACAATCACTAGTGGCTAATTTACGGTCTTTCATTATGCGACCAAAATTGGTCATTTATAGCTTGTCAGTTGGTCATTAATTTGGTCATATATCTGAGTCAATGAAAAAAAATATGACCACATTTATGACCAAATTAATGACAACATGACAAACTAGAATATGACCAAATATGGTTGCATAATAAAAGACCATAAATTAGCCACCAAAACTGCTTTTTGGTCAGTGGTATGAGAATTTTGGTCATTGTTTTGTCATTTATATCTCATTGTTTGGTCATGTATCTCTCATTTTTTGGTCATTTTATATGCGAATTTTGGTCATTAATCACATTTATTGACAACTAATTTAGTCATTTTTAGTCATTTTATGCGTGGCTATTATATTTTAGTAGTTTTAATGGTGTCCATTATTAATCAATATAAAATTTTAATATGATATTGTTTAAATTAAAAAAGGAATAGTACATTATCTATCATCATCTAATACACATGTTAATTATGCAATGTCACATTAATTAGTTAATTAAAATACTTATAAATAATATAAAGTACAACCATATAAGTTTTACACCGCACAAATTATATTATATGAAATGTCAAGTATTACAATAAATATGAGTTTTATCAAAAACTATCTCCATATAACTTTACATGAAAATCATCTAGTACATCGATGATTTTTCAAGATATTACAATGGCTAAATCATCCCACTTGTGCTTAGATGCTAAGCCATACTTAGATCCCACGGTAGCTTCAAAACCATACTTAGCAGCTTGAAACCATCAGCAACAGGCTCTTCATACTTAATGGAAAATCCTCAGAAACAAAATCTTCATACTCAATGGCCCACTTTCTGATCTTTCTATCTGCGCACTTGCTTCTGTATCGACACTGCACGCGCTTCTGAGCTTTATATATGCACACGTGCTTCTGTATCCGCACTGCAACAACCTCCCTCCTCATGTTGTTATAAATATTGCAAGTAAGGTTACCTACAAATAACACATGTTAAGCAATAAATTGTGTTACTCGCTAAAAAGAGAAAACAAATAAGTGAAAAATGTACATAGTAATTTTACAAGATTTAATATGGAAAAAAGAAAAAATTCCAACAAAAAATAGGTGTACTCAAAATGCATAAACATTTAAAACTAGCATACCTACAAATACATGAACATGAAATACCTCTCCATAAGGCCCGAAGATCAATGGAAGCATTGCGTAAATCAAGAAATTATTTCTAAGCAATATTTGAACGAACTTTGCACTGAATAGATTTTTCTGAATTTCCCAATACCTTGGTTCTTCTAACATCTAATTCAACCATTTGACCCGCTTTGAGAAAAACCTTGGTTTTCGCTATCTGAATAGTACAGGAAATATGGTTTTTCTTGATCCCTCCATCTTTGAGCCATATCTGAGAAGAAAAAAACTGTGTGAGTGAATCTCAAGTGAGTTGTAATATCACAAGGCTTCCACCACATATTCTATAAGAAGACTGATAAGACTAGGGAAGCTTAACTAGAAGATGAATTAGTCTGTATATCGGAGAAGCTTTATTGAGTTACATGTAGTCTGTAGATGATGTATGGATTCTTATACACTCCTAATTTTTTTAATTCTGAAATAGGGGAAATTGTCTTATTATAGAGTATGAGTGGAGTTTAGGGTTTACGAATGCTTTAATGGACCAAAACGATAATACCATTGCTGTAAAACATACATGAAAAAAAAGTTGCCTACTTTTTGGAAGCATTCATAAAATTGAAAACACCCATCGAATCCTTCTTCAAAAGTTTCATTTTCCAACAAGTTGTTCTATTAATTGTAAATGACAAATGAGAATTCATGTAGGTGTATCTACAAAGGAGTTGGATTATTGACCGAGTTTTCTTCATGTATTCTTGGAGAAGTTACATAGAATAGGTAAAAATAAACCTTGGTACTGCATCAATACTAAGCATCCAGAATCCTATAGGCATGAAGACTCTATGACCTGAAAGACCCAAAAGGGTGACCTGAAGATATGAACCTGTACACAATTTGAGGTTATATGGAACAAGATTGAAAGTTTTCAATACACAAGAGTGTTTGGTATAATGCAACCTTCCAATCTGATTCAATGATGTGATAGTTTTGTACAAATGTGATAATGTAATAAATTTTCCTCAAATAAGCACTAGGGGGTGATGTTGGAATCACTTGTATATAAATATTTGTCTACTTGTGATTTACAAATGTAAAATTAGGAAATTGAGTAAAAATGAGATTGAAAATAGGTCCTTACTACTAAGAGAATCATTCTTATCATCACTGGTTCAACACAAGATGACACTAAACATAACATAATGTTCAAAAACTTCTAAAAATAGTATAGGTTCATGGCTCTGCGATTATTGACCTGTTGACTCTTCACTCCTCATCAAAAGTTACAAGTACTCAACCAAACTTACAAACTAATTACATATATAAACCCACTTTAGTGGGAAGTATATTCAGCGCCACAAATTTTCAATAGAAGTAAAGGATGCACTCCAAAGCTATAGATATACAAAACTGATTGTAACAATTTTGAAGTTCCTCATAACGGGAATTCTATTTACAAGGTTGTTTTTTCTCAATAGCTACATCACAAGCAATGCTAGAATGAATTAAAATAACATTTATGCTCTTTGCTGAGAAAATGGGATGTAAATTTTCTAAGTCCTTGCTTCTCCATTTAGTAATTTCTTCTGGCACATGAAATTGCTTACCAAAGATACTCCCGTGACTTTGAGAAGAAAGTGGAACCTAAAGAAGATAATGACGAAGAGGATGTAGGTGAATTCCCTCCATATGTTTTGAGATACTTTGGGAATTTAGTTCCTGCTGAGAAACATGTAAAAATGTTTCTCTGTTGTGTAGATTTTACTGAAGACCTTGCTGGTGAGATTTCTTCCGTATCCGAGTAGGTATCCATTGTTAAATGTTCGTCCAAATAATATGCAATAAGTGAATTTGGTACGTTCACTTTATATGAATCAGAAGAAGCTAGACCAGATTCACTAGTCCACTCAATAGCATGTCCCCTTCCATTTGTTGTGCTGAAATGATCAGGTTCTGATGCCCATGAATAAATTTGGCTACGAGGACTCTAAGGAGAATCTAATTCAAATATTTGGTCCCTTTCAATTCTCTACTATTCAAAATTTGTCAGACCTTCCTCAGCATGTCGAATATCTAGTCTCAACTGGTTCCTTTTAGAAAAACAGATCTCACCCTAGAGTGAAATATGTACCTTTTCCTCACTATATCTTTTCTGCATCGTATGGAAATTCCATGGAATCTGCTGGACAAGCAAGGGAATTCAACTACCTACTAAGAGGAAGTATGGTTTCCTGGCATTCTGGAAG
The DNA here is from genome assembly GCA_001517045.1 of Pseudotsuga menziesii. Taxonomy (NCBI): domain Eukaryota; kingdom Viridiplantae; phylum Streptophyta; class Pinopsida; order Pinales; family Pinaceae; genus Pseudotsuga; species Pseudotsuga menziesii. The sequence continues at coordinate 293,608 of LPNX011184176.1, forward strand.
CTTCCCTATAGCCGTAGCTATGTCCTTTTCCTAAAAATATAAATAGCACACTAGTCACTCAACTTACTTCACTATAATTGAAGTTTAACAAACACCATTGCAAGGAAATGTTTTTGCAGAATAGACTGACATAAACAAACATTGTTTATGTCCATGATTGAAAACAGTGCTAGAACTATTATACTTTAGTATGAACATAAAAATTTCTTTTTAATAAAATCAGGACACTAGATGAGATTGAAGTTTTATCATGAATAAGGTAGACAAATGCAATTTGTTCGAGGAAAGGAATCCTCATTTTCAGATTAACTCCTATGATATGCATTTAATAGAATATGGTCACCTCTCTAGTGACCTATAATTGAATGAACATGTTTACCCTGTATAAGATAAATGAAATTTTTCATTAGCATCACCAATTTCCATTTTCCAATGTGTTGAATTTAGAATAATGATCCATTTAGAGATGGATCTACCACTCCTGGTTGACAGGGTTAGAGATGGATCTACCTCTCCAGGTTGACAGGGTTAGAGATGGATCTACCTCTCCGGGTTGACAGTCTTAGAGATAGATATACCTCTCTGGGTTGATAGGGTTATAGATGGATATACCTCTCCAGGTTGTCAGGAATGTTTATATGAGAATCAATATCAGATTACTGTCTAATTTTTCCATAATTTAGATAGTTTCCACTGATGAAGGATTGGTGTTGCACTTAAAGTGCAAAGTTACTCTTAGTTGTGTTTTCAAACCTTTTCAGATCTACTTTTATTTTTTCAACTGAGCTGGACAAACAAAACATCCATTCAAATAGACATTCATGTAATATATTCTCCTTGAAATCTCATAGTTCTGATGAAATGCTAAGCATCATTGTAACATTTAATAAGGAGTGCAGTAAAAATATTTCAATGTAACTCTATACACATATCCATTTCTTATAGCTCAATAAATAGTAGAACAAAAGGGTGAATGTGCACTAAAAAATTGAGATGCATATCTTGAGAAAAAAAATGAGAAATGAAATTGCTCAAAGTGAATAATGAGTTCTTTAGCACTTCTAGTTGGTTAATAGTAAATACATGTCTCTTCTTTATATCCTCATATAGAACTCAGTGGTTGGAATATTCAAAATCACATTCCTTTATGTGTGATCATGAAGACATACTACTAGGATTAGATTATATACTCTAGATGAAAACCCACCTAAGGACATACTAAATGTATGGAAAGGATCCTTATATAACTTCACATATATTTTCAAATTAACATAAGCCTATCATGAAAATGAGATTACAACAATGTTACTAAAATTTGCAACTGTACATGTAAAGCATTATAATTGGTCATGGTATCTTGGCAGCACATTCATTCTTCTTGAAGCTCCGAGTCTAAAGCATCCACTTTTTCACACAAAACCTTCATCTCATTTTCAGTATCCTGAATTTGAGATTCAATATCTTATTTACATAAATCCATAGCTCCTAATTCATACTCTGATAAACACTTTGATTCCTATGTAGAAGCAAGATTCTCTTCCAATTTTTCCACCTTTTGTTCAGACCATTAGAGGAATTTTGGGGTCTAAAATGGGCCTCCTAAGGAAAATAATAAAATAATAGTTAAAATAATAAAATAATATTGATTAATTTTGGAGGAAGAAAGAAAAAACTACTTTTTGTGTTCGTATTTTCGACATATCTCCCTATGTTTTTACTCAAATTTCGATCGGGAGAGCCCGTTGGATGGGGCATTTGATTCCGCATCCAACAAGTACCCACACTGCATACTTTTGACGGACCCCGCTACCCCAAAAACAATAAATACCTAAAAAAACATGATGATGACATCATCATCACGTTTTTTTCAGGTATTTCTTGTTTTTGGGGTAGAGGGATCCATCAAAAGTATGCAGTGTGGGTACTCGTTGGATGCGGAATCAAATTCCGCATCCAATGAGCTCTCTCGATCGAAATTTGAGTAAACAAACAATGAGATATGTTGAAAATACGAACAAAAAAAGTAGTTTTTTTTAATGACAAATATGTCAATTCAACCATTATGGTTGACTTATTTTATTGAAATTCTATTGGTTCTTGAATTCCAACTCACAAAAACTTATTTTGGCACGTTTTCTTATAAGGCCCATTTTAGACCCCAAATTTCCTCTAATGTCAGTAAGTTGGTCTTGCATAAGTTCAATCTTTTCTTTGGTTGCAGACAACGCACTTTCTATATTAGTATTCTTGGTCTCCAGTTGCATAAGCTCTTCCTCTATATCTGATTTATGTGAATCCATAGAATCTAATTCATACTCCAATGATTTCTTCGATTCCTGTGCAGAAACAAGCCGCACTTGCAGTTTTCCACCATTTGTTTAGACTCAGTGATTTACATGTCGTCAAAATAACATACCCGAGATAACTCACATTCAATCTGGTACTTCCTGATTCCTATCTTTATTGTGGCAAGCATGCCACCTAATATGTTAAATTTTCTTTTATTGCTAGTCGAAGAAGGCTAATCATTCCAAACCACCCAAAACCTTGACTTTTCAACCAATTTCAGATAATCCTTACTACTATTTTTCTGTTATTTTAAAGAAGGTGAAAAAGGTAAGATAGGTGAGTATGAAATTATTTTTATGTGTTTCTAAAAATATCTTAGTGTGTTTTTGGGAGTTTTTATAAACTAAATAAGTAATCCATAGGGATGGTAAAATAATTTCTTTGACCTAAGGTATGAAGGATGAAGCCCTGCTATATCTATTTAATCTTTGTCTTTATCAAGAAACACTTCCTCTTTATACTTCATCATAAAGAGAAGTAAAATGGAAATTGTCACTGAACAACTCCTCTTTTCTTCTAAATCAGAAATCTTGCATCTCTATACTTATTTCCAGGCTTTAATAATCCTTTCAACCTTTAAAAACTCTTTTCTCTGAGAAACAGTTTTAATTTGGTGGAAAAGAATCTATTTCAAAGCTTTTTTCTGATTAGATCTCTCATTAATTCCTCATTTTGTGGAATTATGCATAATATTCCTTCTTGATTTGAACCACCTTATTTTTGTTTTATCATGTTTTTCGACATTTTAGAGTGTTGGGGAAAAGTTATAAGCTAAATTATAAAATGGTATTTTCCCCAAATTGAAGACATTCTTTCTATCATTATTTTGTTTCTTTAAAAACAACGTGAGGTCAGAAATAAGTTATAGGTAAGAACAAGCACTTCATTTTGTGATATTCATACAACAAATTGAAGTTTATTGGGCATAGAGTACAATTTGGATGCTTGATATTCAATGTTGCGCATAAAATACTATTTGGCTACCTAATATTTAATGTTTTAAGAATAGCCAAGGAAAATGTGTAACCAAGGAATATACATGTATATGAAAGGTTAAGGGAATGCATGCACTCTTATAATTAAATAGTTAGAGTTTTTAGTTCTAATAGTTGTGATATTTTTGAAACATAAATGGATGCACTATAACAATAAACATAGGAGACTAGAAGAAACTTGTCAAAAGGGAAGTTGGCAAAGACCGATCATTGGATTTCTTAGCTGAGAAAATTGTGCTATAAGAACAAAGACATTATATAAGAAAACATTATCAATATGAATTAAATTTTTCAACAAGTGACAAGTCACTAGGTTTATTACTTGATTATTTGTACATAATTGCATCTTGAGAAGTTCAAGTCATGAATTCAACTCAACAACCTTAAAATCTCTTCTGGCTTCTTGTGAGTTTAAATTTCTATTCCCAGACATCAACTCACAACAATTATTGTTTAAAGAGAAGAATAGTTCCGCAGTTGTATCTTCTGTTGGAGCTGAATTTTCCTCTGTATGTTCAAAAATTGGACATTGATAAACATGGTTATAATTCTGAAGAACACAAGTCTCTAAACAATATGCTTTTAGCCCTGGCTGAACTCTGTCTTTCTCAATGATAGGTTATGTTGCTTGTATTTATTGAATGGCCTCATTGATCTTCTTTCTTTCTTTTTCCAGGGATTTCGGTATATTTTCCAAATCTTCCAGAAAATTACCTATGGATTCGTAACTGCGTTCTTTATCTTTGGCGATATCCACAATCTTTGTTTCCTCCCTTCTTGGCTCTTGGAATATTTTTGCATAAGAATCTATTTCATTGAACACATTTGTGAATCTATAGCATTCCTATTTGGGGGAGCTATTGAATTCATTGTAAATAGAAATATTGTTTCATTGTTTTTGCTTACTACTTGAATATTCAGATATTTTCTCAGACCTAATTCCTTCTATATCCATTGAATTTGGTCTTTGGCATCTCAATTCCAGCTGCAGGTACTCTCTATTTTCTTGTAAATCTTTGAAGAAACATAATTCTAGGTTTTTCTGTGTTGTACCCACTTTCTCAGCTGGAATTACACATTCTGCAATTTTACTATAGGGCTCTGCACTTTGATGCAACTTAAACTCAGATTCACTTACAGGGTACTTTTTTATGCGAGATATATTAAAGTGTTTTTTCCATATTTGGGGAGAGGATATTTTTCATATGTAGTGTGTAAGAAATGTAGTACATGTTACAACTCATAGAACAACCTTATTTCATTCTAGAGAAGAGCTACACTCAAACAAGTGGGTAATATCTATAAAAGGACCAAAACTTCAAAAGCACTCCCAAAACATATTCATCAAACAATTCACCTTGGGAATTTGATTTGATTTCTGGTCATCATTTGATAATGGTGGTTTTTCTCTGCTTTCCTCCCACTGTGAAGAAACTTGAATTGAATTTGTATTTTCAGTGCCACTTTGTGGCTCCTTGATTGGATTAAACTGTTTTATAAAGTAATGAAATTTTTTCTTCAATCGTTCAAGTTCTTCTTTTGATGATTCATTGGTAAACTTCTCCATCTCAATAAGCTCATTTACTATGCTCATTACCGAAACAAAATTAGTATAAGCCTTAATGGTCTCACAAATAACTTCAAGATTGGTTTTATCTTTTAGGGTCTGAAATGATGGGGCATAGGGCTCATATATTAGAAACAAGATGAAGTGGAAAAAGATATTTAAAAAAAATGAAAATGAAACTTTAATCTTGGAAGGCTATTATACAACCTAGTTGAAGTCTAAATATGCTTGTTTACAACTGAAATTGAATGAGAAGGGAGTCCATAGTTGGACTTGAGTTCCATTTCAATTCTGTGTAGAGTCTTCGAATTTTTTTCTGAGAGATATCCTGCTTGAGTTTATATTTCTTGGACTGCTTGGATTAATTATGGTAAAATCAATGACATTGTTCCTCTATCTTAATCTATCAAGATGAACTCAACTATGATAGATAGATAAAAGTAAGATCTATGTAGCTACACAAGTCAAAAATTTTGTAACAATAATTTTTAACTAAAGTTTTCTCACCTATTAAGAAACTTTATGAACCTTCCAAACACTATAATATGAATCACATCCAGTAACGCTCAGAGATATGGCACACTTCATGTGGCTTCTTCTTCCAATCAAAGCAAACATTTATGTATACATTGTAGGATAAGAGGATTGTCCTTCGTCAATGCGAATGTGTAATTTGTCTATAGCCTAAGCAGTAGAATAAAGAGAAAATTAAAAAAGTAATGGATTCTTTCACCTGGGTCATCACTTTACCGTGAAAACTGGAGCAATTAGAATAAAACAAACAATGAAAAATAAATATACAAAACAAAATCCCGCTTCCTAAAATATTTCTTACAAATGAACAAAAATAATCCCAACACCATGATGAAAAAATGAACCTTACCTTGGTATTAGTGCAAACGTGTATGCAGTCTAAACAACAAAGTACATACCAAATTAAAAAAAATGATACACAGTGGAAAACATTTTACAATATTAATTATCAAAATATTAAAACAATGAAAAACATATGCAGAACACAGACCATAATCCCAATTCATAAAAAACTTAATACAAATGAAGAAGGAGAAACCCAACCCAATGATAAACAAATTAAAGCCAACCTTGATATCAATTCAAACATCTAATCTATCTGCAGTTTTGAACAACAGAATTATGAACAAACGGAAATAAATATATATATTTAAAGAGGAGAAAAATAAAACAATAAGAATTAAGGAATAACACACCTACGAAACATAAACCATAATTGAGATTCAATCAATATAAACAATTTTGTAACCATATTACTCCATATTTTGTGAGTTATCTCTATGTATGCATTATCTACATTTTCACACCAAAAGGAAATGTAACCACCATGAAACAAAAATGCCAATATTTTTCAAAGTAAATCAAATTGAAACAAATAAACCATTAAAGGAATGGAGAAGAACCAATACAGGAAGAATTGGAGCAAAAAAAATTCCATATCTTGCCATGATTGTATAGGTGCCTACAAAATGCACAATAATACAACTAGTACATCTTAGTTAACTCCATATTTTCCTATCTTTGAATTGTTCTTTTTATTCTTCAATGAATTCCAAATAGAAAAAGAATATTATTCACTATTATCATAAACAATTAGCAGCAATATCCCCAAGCAATTCCAACAATCATAATTGAAATTGATAGGAATGAAGAACTTTTAGTTCAACAATACTACTTACATTATAGAGTGAAGCTTTAAGGTCTTCAGAGTGGATACTATTAATAATGATTGCTCTTGTCAAGGTGTTTTCGTGTATGACCAGCACTCTCAAATTTGGATTCTTTCGAAAAAATACAGTACTTCCCCCATTCAGAGCTTCATTCTACACACAATATGAAAATAAGTTAATAATGTTTCTATGACTACATGTTATTCTATGGGGCTTCCTCAATATCTATATGACAATAACTATAGTACTCTCCCATAATGTTATGAAAAATTGTGAGGTGCTCTCCTATTCCCATGTGCAAGTTCTAATTTACATATTCAAGTTCTAAATTACTCTCAAATAAATGATTTCTTTGAATGTTTAACAAATTTATGTTTGAGCATAATAAATGAATTCCTTTATTGTTTAACAGATTTATGTTTGAGCAAAGAGTTATGTTTGAGCCTGGACTGAAAATGGAGCATCTGTCCATAACTTATGTAATAATGTGAAATTACTCTCAAATAAAAGATTTCCTTGATTGTTTAACATGTTTATGTTTGAGCATCCAGTTATGTTTGAGCCTGGATTGAAAAAGTGCATCCATCCAAAACTTGTTAATAATGTGAAATTACTCTCAAATAAAAGGATTCCTTGATTGTTTAACATATTTAAGTTTGAGCATAGAGTTATGTTTGAGCCTGGACTCACAAAAGAACATTCATCCAGAACTTATGTAATAGTGTGAAATTAATTAGGATTATGTTCGAGCGTGGACTAACAAAAGAACATTCATCTAGAATTATTTAATAATCTGAAATTACTCTCAAATAAAAGACAGTCTTCATTGTTTAACAGATTTATGTTTGAGAATAGAATTCTGTTTGAGCCTAGACTGAAAATAGAGCATTCATCCAGAACTTATGTAATAATGTGAAATTACTCTCAAAATAAAATACTGTCTTGATTATTTAGACATCCCTAGCCCTTAAAAGGAATACAATATGAACATTCTTGTAGTTGTTTTTTCAATATATCGAAACACTAACTTGTGTTATTTTATATCTTATCATACAAAAAATCAGATACAAGTTGAAAGAATGAACCCAATCTTCCACACAAGAATACAACAGGTAATAACCTCAACTTGCTGGTGAATCATAGCTCTTCAGGATTTTATGTCTGTAATACAGATAAAAGGATCATGTAATTTTATATAGCATATAGATACCACCTCTAAGGCCTACTGAAGAATATCCAATCCCATATGTTCTTCTTTCTATCATACAAGGAATATCAATGCCCAGATTGTGAACTATCTGTTGAATATCAGTTTGACCCTAGGTGCAAAATGTGCATTGTTTTCCAAGGGAAATACTAAGGCTAATTAAAAATATATATGATTTTCAAAATATGGTACATATAAATTTATAAGAGGGGGGAATAAAGAAGTTAACAAGCATAAGCTCTTCCCTAATAGTTAACAAACCCTGTCAAGAAAAACAAGTATGACATTTTTCATATTTTCAAGCATTAAAATACCTGAGGCTAAGATAAGAGAGTCAAGATTATAGAAATTAAACTAATTAAGAGGAGCAAAAATAATCCTACATATACAGAGACAAGTGCTAGATCCACCTGAAATAAGTACAAAATGTAATTAGGATTGATAAAATACACCCAACCCAGTGGAAACGGACTTAAATCCCATTGCCAAAACTTTGAATTCCTGCACACTCATATATAGGTAAGAATCTTGAAATACAGGAATTCTTTGCAAACTGAAAGAAAGTGAAAAGCACTGAGATCAACCAATCCATTTTGGAATTTCATAGTGTTTCGGGCATTGCAAGGAATCCCTAGGATGCATGGCTATATTTGATAAACAAGCACCAGTGTTATACAAATACATCATGAGCTTCTGGTTTTCAAATTACCTATCATAGATATGATAAGAGAGAAAAATTAACCTATATGAAGAAACAAAATAGACTATAACTTCTACAGCTAGCAGGCCTGTTGGAAATAATCCAGTTCAGGGTATAATATAAAGGTTTTACAAAAAATGGCTATAACAATTTTTGGATATTAATTCACAACAGTCATGCATCTCAGAGGTTCCTTGCAAAGAGAGAAGTGTCAAATGAAAAAAGTAAAAAAAGAATAAGGGTCCTTTCATATGTCTATCTCAAAAACTTAATGGGACTCGCCAGCAAGAAAAGACCCTCTAAGGAAATTGAAAGATTTCATGCTGATTTTTTTCTTGATTAAGTGACCTCTACTTCCGCATAGCACATGAGTTGATTCTCTAATGACTCTATCAGCTCCAAGCTGAAGAGACCTACTCTGATCATCCTCTCCTGCTATCTATGAGCCACCATCAACAACAACAATTAAAGAGCATTTTTTTGTTTGAATCTGATAGATACTTTTGGATTTTATTCCTTTCCACCTTTTCACCTTTAATTTTACAAGGTTAAGGAAGCCACCAACGATTATGACAAGACCATCATCAAATATTGGGCAATTATTTATGCATAGCTTCTTTAGTGCTATGAAATTAGCTGAAATACAATACATGTCCAATTCCCAAACACCATCACTATTGCACAGTGCCATTCGTTCTAGCACATGACAATTGGAAGCCAAGGAATTCAAAATTATAACCAAAATCACAATTCCCATAAAAAAAAGTTTACAGCTGAGGAAATTTGGTTTCAATGGAGAGTAACCCTTCCTCACCAATTCTTTTGGAATTGCCACTCTCAAGGTGCATTTTTCTCAGTGTTGGCGAAAACCCACCAACAAATCTTCGTCGAAAGGGGTCCTCACTCTGTCAATGCTCGACCAGTGCGATATCCCTGAGCATCGGCCCTGACAGGGCTTAGCCTTCCCAACAACATCTGCAGAGCGGACAAAGTCTCACCCGATATATTCAAGGGAGAGTTGTCAGAACTGATTTTTCGACAGTGGGGAATAGAGGATATGGGATCCGACTGGAAAACATCATAACTTAATAGATCCAGAGATATGCAGTCGACATCAACTCATTTATGTAACCACAAAGTGCATCACACCTTTTTCATGGTATCTCTATTAAAAATATCAATTCATAATGTAACAACAGTATACCAGATTTTTAAACAGATCAACATCATTATAGAAGAAATAGAATAACCCATAGAAACATCATAACAAATCACAACATTGTAACATATCTAGATCATCACAGCATTGCAACAGGACAGATCGCATCATAGAGAACACAAAATACAAGATTATGCATCAACTATCATATATATTAACTTTGCACAAAAGATCCAAACCAAGACAATTCCCTCCAAAACCGGAGGCTGAATACATCAGGAAAAACATAGATAAATTGCAGATACAACAGGAAATTCTTCAGAAACTAGATCGCACTAGACCTCATGCGATAATTATCCTTGAGTGCGATTCTCCTATCATTTCATCCCTTGTCATATCCCCTCCCTTTATTACAAAGATAAGATCTATAAATAGGCTTGCGCCTTTACATTGAGGGTCCACTTCTAACTAACTTATAACTGCTAATGACCTATTGTGACAATACTTGGTTAAAATATATATAAAATATTCAAAGCGGTTATTCTTCTTCCCATTGCACTGATATGGCCTTGCGCATTACTGTGTGAGCTTGTGTAGCTGGTGCAATGGTGCGCAAATCAGTTAAAAAAGCCCATGCCAATAGGCCCCCAACATAGTATTGTGTCTCGTCCTCGAGCCATGTCAGTTTGACAGGGTATGTGACGACGTCCACACCTTGAAATATTCGAATTGTTGCACGATATCACGAACCTAAATATGGACTTTGTCGGCAGTACTCTAACAATTATTTAAATCCTACTACACTGGGTGATCTTCTATGGCCTTGTTGTCGACCATTTGTCAATGTTCTTGTAATTCCTGCAGTTGGGCGACTGCTTTAACAACCAACTTTCAACCAATCTCTTGAAATTCGTCAAGATGAGCGCAACGCTTTTGTTGACATTCCTAGGCACGGTTAGCTCTCTGCTGAATATTTTTCAATTCCTCAGCCCTGGTAATATGCACCATCAGTGGCATGTCCCTCAGTGATGTATTCAAGGTCATCAGTTGAAATTTGGCTTCTTGCACCTGTGCAGTTAGCTAATCAAGCTGCTTGTCATAGAAAATGCTCTTCCAAAACTACGTTATCAATTCCATAATGGTCTTGGCCTCCTGTTCCATGCTTCTGAACTAAGTTATGATCTCTTCAATGGAATACTTCCTTTCCGCAACCTACTCGGGCGGCATCATCGATTGGACCATAGCATTGAGAAATAGGTTGGTATCTTGGAGCTGAACAATAGTCTGCCCAAGTCTCTTAGCCTTTTCAATTGGGGTGAGCTCGGTTGTTTTTTCAAAAATGTGCTGGAAAGCCTCAAAAATTGCTTCCTTGACTTCGCCACACCAGGAATACATCTGTGCTTGTTCGACAATCAGGCGGTCTTGCTCCTTATTTAGTTGAGTGATCTCCTTGGAAGCCTTTCATTGCAGCTCAGCCTATGTCTCCTTCAAGGCATCTATCTCTCATGATTTTTCCTTTTCCATCTGCACTCGAACTTGATGCAGCTCATTTGCCTCTTTTTGCAGCTTCTTAGCTGCACTGTGTGACTGGACATATCTATGAGTCAGCTCTTTCTATCATTCTGCCAATTCTAGGGTGGAAACCTATTGCAAATACACTAACAACGTAGTAGTTAACTTGTTCAGATCCAAAGCCACACTCTGAATTGGTCACAACAACTGTTGAACTTCCTCATTTCCCGCGTTGATCCCAGTTGGGCGAACTTGCACACTCCTATCATGGGGCTCAGTGCTAATCGACGGGATTTCCTGCATCATAATTCTTGCAAATGTTTTCCTGGAAACAATACCAAAAATGGAATCTAATCTATCTCTTACCACATCAAATTCTTCATGGATTGACTCTCAAATCGCCTTAGTCGTAGTCGTGGAGGAATTAGTGACCGCTTTGATAAGTCGCTACAGTTGGTCCTCCATCCCCGACGTGGTACCACTGCCTGCCTCATATTATTGGAACCATTTGGTTTAAGTTTCCTCCTGCATGTGATGTGCTACATCGTCAAGGTCTATCGATGACTCATTGTCAGAGTCCTGAATGCTCAGCTCCTTTTGGTCAGGCTCTTCTAGGGCATCAGGTGGCAGATCCTTAGACAATTCCTTCTGACTCAACGGGGTGTGCCATTCCACTGACCATTCTTAAACAATAGTATACAATTCCTCTACCATAACTATGTAAGGTAAAGGTAGCCACTACTAGTTTGGGTCCCTCTTATCCTGAATGTGAATAGAGTGGGGCTTGATGGCAAACCGAAGGAGCCTATGATAATTAGTCGATGCATACGAAGAGACGTGGGGAATAATGATATCTCTAGCCTGTAGTGCTTCCTAATAAACCCATAAATGAATGGCATAGTCTGCATGTCGACTGGGCTCTTCAACCCACCATGGGTTCTGATAGCGGGAACCTTAGCACACGTGCATCACCTCAACCGCCATTGGTTGGTAGTATTTCGATTCCATCTAGGTGACGAGGGAAATAAGGATCAACAACCAACAATATGAAAATGGCCTCCCGGTCTTAGCAGCAAGAGCATATTCTAGTAATTGATTCAACAAGAATAATGACCAATTCATTTGCACACCCTCTGCACACTTCTAGGTCTGCATACTTCTAGGTGCATGCAACAACACGAAATTTACATTGGACTGGTCCGTTTGTTATATTTTTATCATTAATCTAGCATAACATTAGGATCTTTAACTGAGAGAATAACAAGCACAACAATCAAACACAAGAGACAATGAACATAGTGTTATCCTCGGGGAAACCATAAATGGTGAAAACCCCGCAACTTCCTTAGAGATAGAATCAGCACCAAAATAGAAAAGCCCCAAAATAGTAAGTGATCTCCTGACAACAGCAGTATCTCTCTCACACACTAATAGGGCTTCTCCTCTCTCACTCATGCACCCCAATGAGTGAGTGTGTGTGTATGAGTATGATAAATAGAGAGGATCTCACTCTCTATTTATATTCTTCCGTTCACTTGGAACCTACTCCAACATGTTGGCCTCACTTAACAATTACTTACTAGAGCCGACATCTCTAGGAGTGTCTAATAACCCTAGTGCCCCACCACTTGTGGGGAATTTGCCTCCTCCGACCAATAGGAGGGTAACACAATGGTGGGGACTATTGTCCTGACTTACAATGACTCACCTAGGGTCTACTTCAATAGGATAGTCTAATAAACCAAGGGCCCCACAACTATGGGGACTTTAACCCTTGACCAATAGGAGGGTTACCCACAATGACTTGACATGATTTTCTCATTATAGAAACTTACCAGGATAAACATCGGGGTATGAAATGACTCAAATACATTACAATACATCCTAGAATAAACATCGGGTTACAATACATAATAAATATGGATGAATACATTCCGAAGTTACAAATACATCAACACTCCCTCTTAACTAGGAAGGTATTCTCTTGACACAATTTTCAGCACAAGTCTTCTTCTCTGTATCTTCTGGATCATCATCGAGTCCTTGTCATCTTCAAGTCTTCTTCTTCTTCAAGTAATATTCATCTTCAAGTCATATTCATCATTGGATTTGGATCATCACTCGATCTGGATCATCATCACTCGATCTGGATCATCATCATCACTGGCTCTAGATAATCACTCAATTTGGATCATCATTGGACATCATCATTGGATCTGTATCATCACTTGATTTGGATCATCACTTGATCTGGATCATCTTTGGGAATCATCACTGGATCTGGATCATCACTTGATCTGGATCATCTCTGGGCATCAACACTGGATCTGGATCATCACTCAATCTAGATCATTTCTGCTGGATCATCATCACTCGATCTGAATCATCTCAAAGCTGGTCCTTTTTCATACTAGATGAGGTAGCTACTCAGAGCTAGTCCTTTTTCATACTAGATGAGCCTTCCTAGAGCTAGTCCTTTTTCATACTAGGTAGGGCATCATAGAGCTGGTCCTTTTTCATACCAGATGAGGCATCATAGAGCTGGTCCTTTTTCATACTAGATGAGCCTTCCCAGAGCTAGTCCTTTTTCATACTAGGTAGGGCATCACAGAGCTGGTGCTTTTTCATACCAGATGTGGCAGCTACTCAGAGCTAGTCCTTTTTCATACTAGATAAACCTTCACAGAGCTATCCCTTTTTCATGTTGGATGTGTCATCTACATAGAGCTAGTCCTTTTTCATACTAGATGTGTCTTCACAGAGCCAGCCCTTTTTCATCCTGGATGTGGCATCCACATATACATGAAAATGGAAGGAACCAATCCTCTCACCATGTCACAGCTCTTATATCCAACAATGGAAGGAACCAATCATCTCACCATGTTGGAATGGCGCAGCACTTACATCTGACCATGGACAGAACCAATCCTCTCACCATGTTAGAAGGGCACAACATGGACACATCACTTCCTCTTGGGAGGAACCTCGATTTGGAGAACACCAAGCTTCTCCCTGAAGTACTCAAACTTCACTCTTGCCATTTCTAGCATAGAATCACATCAGGGATGATTACGTCCAAGGATAACCTGTGAGATTTTCCAGGACCAATTACATCTGAGGACAACCTAGAAGACCATTTACGTCTGAGCAACCTACGATCTTCGTCGGGATTTATGCTCAGAAAACCTGTCTCACCAGCTATGCTAGAACTCCCTCTTTCGAGAGATCTTGATCTATATCACAAATAGGAGCTTCACTGCTCCTCTATACATCATACAAAAATGCAAGTCAGATCAATCAAATCAAATAGTAGTTTTCAAAAGAACCAATCATCTCACCATGTTGGAATGGCACAGCACTTACATCTAACCATGGATAGAACCAATCCTCTCACCATGTTAGAAGGGAAAAAAATGGACACATCACTTCCTCTTGGGAGGAACCTCGATTTGGAGAACACCAAGCTTCTCCCTGAAGTACTCAAACTTGACTCTCACCATTTCTAGCATAGAATCACATCAGGGATGATTACGTCCAAGGATAACCTGTGAGATTTTCCAGAACCAATTACATCTGAGGACAACCTACAAGACCATTTACGTCTGAGCAACCTACGAGCTTCGTCGGGATTTATGCTCAGACAACCTGTCTCACCAGCTATGCTAGAACTCCCTCTTTCGAGAGATCTTGATCTATATCACAAACAGGAGCTTCACTGCTCCTCTCTACATCATACAAAAATGCAAGTCAGATCAATCAAATCAAATAGTAGTTTTCAAAAGAAACATACTACCTCCTAAATCACAAGTGGCAACATCTTTTGCCTCGGCTGTACTCAGCGCCATGCAGGACTCCATCTTGTCAAACCAAGAGATCACACCTGATCTCATACTAAAGTAACACCTCAAAGTGCTCTTCCTATCAATGGAACTGACTACCCAATATGAATCCACATAACCCTCTAGGTTAATCTTTTGATTCATATTATACTTGAGCCCATACTCAACTATACCCTTAAGGTACCTCAATGCATGCTTTGCAACCATCAAGTGAACATGTCCCAATGTGTTCATAGCAAAGAAAATATCTGGTCAGGTACATCAAGAAATAAATCATCTGACAATACAACATGGCATCAATAGACTTTGATAAAGCAACACTCAATAGGTTCAAGTTTGATGCCATAGGTGTCGTCATGGCCTTGCAGTCATCATCTTGAACCTCTTCAGGATATTTACTTCATACTTCCCTTGTCCACACCTCCATGCCTAGAACATAGTGCATAGACACATAACGGGATCATTACTGGTCTTTTTCCTTCAACCTTGAAGCAAAGGTTCAAATCCATTTTAAACTCAGTAAAGCCTAGAGTCACCAATAATCTATCCATCCTGTTGTACTGTTTCGAACCTTAGGATCTTCTGTAGTCACTCCCTCTGAAGCATCATGCTCCCTTTGTCTTCCGTACTCTATGCACTGAAACATTCTATACTGGAGTGACAAGTAGCTTCCTATGCTACTAATCTTCTATGTATCCATCTAGGATCTATGGATACCATGATCCTCTATCTTAACCTTTTCAAAAGTTCCTCTTGCACCCATCTGTGAGCTTGTCATCCTTTATCCACCTTGTAGCAAAGGTTCATATGTTCATCAAGCTCCTCATGTATGTGTTATCCCATGGGTGTTTTCTGAGCACATACAAGGCCTTCTTTCATTTGCACACATGATTCTGCCTGTCATGTGCCTTCACTTGCAATGGCTGCAAATGTCTCTTCGTAGTCTATGTCTTCTTTTCATGAGAAGCCTCATGCTACGAATATTTCCTTGTATCCCAAGATGTTTCCATCTACTACATGATGTAACTACAAAGTTCCCTTCATGTATCGATACTGCATCCTAGACATCATTCTTGCTGAACTGATATTCCCTTTGTTCTTGGAAAGTTCTTCCTCAATGATGTCGCTGCATTCATCATATTATTTTTCATTTTTAAATGTCATCACTTGTTCTTCAGAACAAGTCTCATTCTTGTTTGCTTGTAGGTGATTATGTATGCGATCTTTCCTACAAGTCAAATGCATTTGTATGGTTAGAAACGTTTCATAAGGAATATTCAAACTGGAAAATTATTATGCATAAATATATGATCATGCAACTACTTTAGCCAATACAACATTCATCCACATCTCACGAAAACTTTTCTAGATGCCTTCCATCTCTACCAGGACAACATTGAGATTGTGCACTAATCCAATATGTCAGCAAAGAGGTTTCATTCTAGATAAGTAGAAATGGAGAGTTGTATAGAACCATGAGCTACTTACCCATCACATGCATATTAGAAGTATATTGTCATTAATGCAAACATCCTATCATGCATAATACATCAATTGTATATAAACAAATGTATAACAAAAAAATATCATGAAATGACAATTGAATACTTATCTTTATTTTTTTCGTGGGTAGACTCCTTCTTGAGCCTTCAGCTTCATCGTCTTCTTTATTCATAATATCATCATTTCTTATCCAAATGCTAAGGTGGATAAGAGATTCTTCAAGAGTTGAGTTCTTCATATTCCTCATTGCTTGAGGGATCTTCTTTGGATGGTGAGAGCTTGATCTTCAATTGCTCCCATCTTCTCTTCTCTTCTTATGAGTCAAGCTTCTTCTTCTTCCCAAAGTATACTAAAAGTAATCACTTCCTTCTGGCACATATTCATTGAATGAATGAATCCCATGATCCTGGGAGGCCATTCAAGGTGGCCATCACCACTTCTGCATTCTTCACTTCTTATTTTACCACTTCAAGTTGTTCTTTGATTTGAGAGACCCTTATGACTACGTGGTCTCTGCATTCTGGATCTTCACATTCTCCAACTAGTTTCTTAAGGTCATCTTCTGATGTATGTTCTTCCCTTCAAATAGATTGGTCAAGGAATCAAACATCTTCGATGTCTTTAAGGAAGACACTTGTAGTACAAGTTGATTCATGACTGAATCAGCAATGATCTTCTTGGCCTTAACCAAGTTCTTCTTGTGTAAAGATTCTAGCCTCATCTCCCTCTAGAACTAGAACCTCTCTACTCATGTAGGTTTTCCATTCATTTTCTTCAGAGAGATCAAATACTTCCATGCTTGGAAGTTGTCAATTTCACCAAGCTTATCATCAAGCTGATGTGATAGATCACTTTGAAATGAGAACCTCAAATGGAAACAACAAAAGATTAGATCTTACCAATTTGAGGTGTTCGTCCTTATTTCAGAGATGGCTGATCTAGGGTTTGTCATAGAAACACTAATTTTCAAAACTTGGAATCTTTCAGATCTGATTAGATAGATAGATAGATCTCTTCAAATGGAGCTGTCCAATGTACTCCTTTTCTGAAAAAAGTGGAGGGAAGCTCCTGGAACAGGAAGCCCTCGTTTTCCAATTTCTTTTGCAGAAATGCCTATCACTACTTCTATGATATCTCCAAAATTACTGCTTCTCTGTTTCTGAAATTTTTCAATGAGGTAACCTCACATGTCCCTGATCCAATACCATAGGTTTCATCAGAATTGGTTTCACCAATTGGGATTTATGATTCTTTTCCAAAGGTGACCTGTTACAGGACTGTTCATAACAACGAAGTTGTATGGAATTCCACATGTCACTGGTTCATCTTTTGAGTCTGATATTCAGACCACTGAAATTACAATCTGTTCCCTTTCTAGAAAATCTTCAAGAATTCCATTTGGACCTCTGTAGCCTAAGATATTGCAATTCTCCCCAGGTATCTTGTTTAGGGATGAATTCTTGAAGAGGATGGAACCCTAACTTGGAGGACACAGTGTACATCAATATTTCATCTTCAGCCCCTATAATTTTTAGCTCCTGAACCTTCACCAATATTGGGATATAGCGAATTTACCAAAACTTAGTAGTTTTAGTATTTAGGGTTTTTCTAGCTCGGGGTTAAACTAGGGTTTTACTTTCCTAGAGTTTCACCCAACAAAATTTCTTGATCTAGGTCTCTAAACTTTGATTTTGATGAGGAGAAAAATCCAGGCCTAGGATCACCGAAAAATTCCTCTTCTGTACAAAGCCCTAATTTCCACATCAAAAACTGAAAATGCTCAGAATCGAATTCCGCTTCGATAGAAAGATGTTCCGTTCAATGGAGAGTCAACTTAGCATACTTTTTATGATGGATTATGGAGAGAGAACCAAAAAATAAGAAGCCCTAGCTTCTACAGCTACATAATGTCTTCTTCTCAAGTTAGCTCTAATACCATGTTATATTTTTATCATTAAGCTAGCATAACATCAGGATCTTTAACTGAGAGAATAAAAAGCACAACAATCAAACACAAGAGACAATGAAAAAATTGTTTATCCTTGGGGAAACCATAAATGGTGAAAACCCCACAACTTCCTCGGAGATAGAATCAGCACCAAAATAGAAAATCCCCAAAACAGTAAGTGATCTCTCGATAGCAACAGTCTCTCTCTCTCACACTGAGAGAGCTTCTCCTCTCTCACTCATGTGCCCCAATGAGTGAGTGTGTGTGTATGAGTATGATAAATAGAGAGGCTCTCACTCTCTATTTATATTCTTCCGTTCACTTGGAACCTACTCCAACGTGTTGGGCTCACTCAACAATTACTTACTAGAGCCGACATCTCTAGGAGTGTCTAATAACCCTAGTGCCCCACCACTTGTGGGGACTTTTCCTCCTCCAACCAATAGGGGGGTAACACAATGGTGGGGACTATTGCCCCGACCTACAATGACGCACCTAGGGTCAACTTCACTAGGATAGTCTAATAATCCAAGGGAAACACAATTGTGGGGACTTTAACCCTTGACCAATAGGAGGGTTACCCACAATGACTTGACATGACTTTCTCATTATAGAAACTTCCCAAGATAAACATCGGGGTATGACATGACTCAAATACATTACAATACCTCCCGGAATAAACATCGAGTTACAATACATAAGAAATACAGATGAATACATTCCAAAGTTACAAATACATCAGCATGGTTTCCCTGAACAACTTCTCTTTCCATAATCTGTGCATCGATATGCACTGCTTGTGACTTGATACTATCAATTTGGTAGGTGCAGCCATATTGTTGTAGGCCGAAGCGCTCCTTCAGCTGCTTAGCAAGTTTCTTGTCGCCGTCCTTCCCACGGATATACTGTGTTGGATATTCCCCAAACTTTGAAAAGCCTATGATGCTCGTGATTAAATCTACTATCACCAGGATGGGCATATTCAACCACAGCATCCACCTACGGAAACAAGGGAACAGTTTCCTAACACATGCATGGGATTCATTCAATCACCCAAAATGAGGCATATTAATGAGCCTCAACAATCTATATTGGTCTAACCCACTCACTCAAGGTTGAGGAATCCCCTAAATGGGGCCACCCTATACCATCGGGACTGACTCATAGGGCTCATCCCTAACATCCTGAGTAGTAGCAAGTCATGGTCTTCAAATTTCAACCAAAGCAAGGAAGGGACGATGTTGACCGAGCACATCATCCCTTTTGACAGCGGTGAAAATTTTGGTGGGTACTTATGAATTTTCGTTGGCTTCCTCGGCTTTGCTGCCGATCGTGTAGGAGAAACATACCTCAAAATATCATGAACTTAGATTCCCCTAGGGACTGCAAAATCGATAGCTCTTGAACTCAATGGACCACTCTATGCAGTCCCTTCCCCTTGCACTCTCACCGACGTGTAGGTTTTCCTCTTTTGCGATGGCGTGGAACTAGGCCTCTGAGCCTGCCTCTTCCGCTTGGGAATGGATGATGAGCCAACTGGAACACTCATAACCTATTCTTCAACTGCAGTGGGACAAATAGGGGACTCAAAATCACTTTAAATATCAATTGCGTCAAGGTCGCTAAGCATGCGTCACGTCTCAAACCTTAAAATGTACTCGACAACTCTAACCTGCAACACTGTAACTCACTAAACAAATCACACCACACTCCACAATTATCCCTCTACTTCACACTCTGCTCGCTCAACTGAGCAATGCCATCCTCATGCATCCTGCATGCTTTGGATACCCACATCCAATTCAAAACTCACCATTACCAAATCTATTATCACCATTATTACTAAATCTAGTATTAATGATGCCAAATCCGTTGGCAATCCTACTCCTTTAATGTTTGGATCAGCCATTAATGTGGATCGCTTCAACAAGCGCATCCAACCAACTATTTTAACTACCTACATTTATTACTTGATTTAACCAACCCATAGCCCTGCAACCATCACAAGTGGTCGACCAGTCATCGCTACAAACTCTAACCTTGCGCAGCCTCTTCCCCTAGGCTCACCTTGCTACTCTGAAACAAAATCATCATCATCCTTTTAAGCGCTTCAAGCAGTGTGCAGCTTTGGCCCCGTCCTATAGGGATTCAAGTGATTCCCATTGATAAGCTTCGACAACATCACACCATATAATTGCTGTAACTGAACTGCACCACCAGAAGTAATGGACTGAACAAGATATGGACCTAACCAATGCATATGTAACTTCCCTAGATATTTTATAAACTTGTTGTCATATAACAACACCAAATATCTTTCCACAGTCTATTTTTTCTTAATGTGGCGATCATGCCAGGTCTTCTATCCATCCTTCGCTACCTACTAGTGGAAGCCTGCAATGAAACGATCTTCTTTGAGTTGGACCAACTACGCAACGATCTCTTCTAATGCTTCGGCATCATCCATGCCTGTCACTGTAGAAATGCACAAACTGGGAACAATATACGCCATGGGCATGACTGGCTCCTCCCCATAGACCAGGTTGAATGGTGTCTGGCCAGTTAGATGTTTGCAAGTAGTGCGATAGGCCCATAGCACTATGGGAATTTTCAGGTCCCAGTCATCACAGTTAGCATTACATACCTTTGTTAGCGTTGTTTCCAAAATGTTGTTTAATGATTCAATAGTACCATTCGCCCGTGGATGGTATGGTGTACTCCTCTTATGTTGTATCTGCAGTTCCTTAGTTAGTGCTTTTACTGTCAGGTTGAAAAAGTGACTGCCCTAGTCACTCATCAAGATCCTAGGACAACCAAACTATGTCACAATGTTCTAAAAAATTAACTGCGCTGCTGTCGTAGTGGTACAATCTACTACTGGTGCATCTTTCACCCACCTAGTTAGGTTCTTCAGTTGTGGTAAAAATTTATCACACACCAGTTCGCTTCCCTGGTGGATTGATAGGACCCACAAAATCCATAGTGCATTTATCAAACAGTTGTAGAGTTACCTCTGTCACCAATGACATCTTATCTCACCATGATGGTTTACTGACCCGCTGGAATATGTCACAACTCCTCGTATAGTCTATGGCATCATTACGCAATGTGAGCCACCATATCCCAACGTGCAACACCTTCCATGTAGTAGCTCGGCCTCCATAGTGACACTAGTAGAAAATGAGAAATTAATGACTAAAAAAATGACTAAAATCAGGCTATAAATGACTATATTTGAGTCAGTGACTAATAGTAGCAAATTACCACTATCTTATAGCTAGTCGTATTTCACTAGTCATTAATAGATTGACTTCGTAGTCACTGATTTAGTCATTGATTTGGTCATTGATAGACAATGCTTTAGTCATTGATATTCAATGATTTAGTCATTGTTTTAGTCATTGATATTTAATGATTTAGTCATTGATTTAGTCACAGATTTAGTCATTGATTTAGTCACTGAGTTAATCATTGATTTAGTCGTTGATTTAGTCACTGAGTTAATCATTGATTTAGTCGTTGATTTAGTCACTGATTGCAACCATTAATGACCAAATATACAACTAAATAAACTACTAGATGTTAACATATTAATGACCAATCTAAATACGACTAAGATACGAGAAATTAGCTAGTAATAGTCGTATATATGTGAATTTAGTCATTTTTGTAGTCACAAATTTATGATAGGGCACAGAGGAATCGAACCACCAACCTCCTGCCTATAATTAGGCAGGCGCTCTACCATTGAGCTAGCACCCTTTAGGAAGTTTTTATTGCTTGACAATGATGATATTCAAACAAATTTATGATAGATATCAATCTACAAACTACATAATTATTACTATTACAACTTACCAGTAACTAGTATTTATGAAAGTAGTCATTTACGTAGTGGAGAATTGTAAATAAGGAGCTGTGTTGGATGATTTCACAAATCTTGACATTTCGATCCCTACTATGGGAAGGGTAAGGAAGCTGCTGTGTCCCCATTACACCAATCACAGCAGGCACGCCTCGCTCCAAATAAAAATGCACTTGGGCTTCATGTGAATCCCTTGGTGCAAATGACATGGTCAAAACATTTCTCTTCAAAATTTATGCACCCCAGCTTGCCACCTAAGCATGCCATAAGGATTTCAGATAAGGGCATATCCTCAAACTCCATAAATCATTGCAAAAACAAAATACAGGACTTATCACCAAACTTTGCCACCCGTGCATATATATAGTTGTCATTAATAATATTAACCAGCTCAGGGAGGTATTTCACAATTAATATTCCCCATTATCCTTTGTAAACTTGCTAGAGAAGCCAAGTTTGTTCACCTGCTATCTTGTTTCTAAAAGTCCATTTGTTTTAGCTCGAAACTTGAGGTAGACTTGATTTATGTTCATAAATCACCTATTGACATAATTATGTCTACAAGATTTCATATTTGTATTTTTGTTTTTTATTGTAGGATATTTATTATTTAAAATGTCAAAAGCACAAGGAATAGGGAAGCTACCTTAAAATGGGAAGTTGAAGAAAGTCCCAACCCTTGGAAAGATGCAGATCCAATGTTGCTCAAAGATACAAATCATTTAATTGGATTCCAAGATGACCTTGAGATCCCAAATACATGTATATAATGTTCGTCAATGAAGACTTCCATAAGGACCATGATGACTTAGAGGTTTTTTGAAATATCAGAAAGCACATCCTTTACTTGATTG
>LPNX011184185.1:7027-17931 GCA_001517045.1 Pseudotsuga menziesii
CAGTTTATTATAACGGATCTCTACTTTCCACATTATGATGTTGGTCTTTATTGGATGTATTATCTTCGGTTGCTTCAACCTCATGTATAACTTGAGCCACTTATAGTACTTTCAACCAATCAAAATGTTACAATGGATTTTCTCCTTATGATATTAGCTATTTTAGTCTCAGGAATAGCGTGAGCCACTATTTGTACCTTCAATCAATTGACATGTTACAAGGATCTTTCTCTTTATGATGTCCACTTACTTTGGAAGCTCTACATTTGGCATATACAACTCGAGGATGGTTTCCTTTTTCATCATGTCTTGATCTCCATCCTCTTTGTAGATGTTGTGATCCTTTTGGCCTCCACTGTAGAGAGTTTGCAGAGATAGTAGGATGCTTTGTCTAGATTTTGCGATCTTCTATAGTTGATGATCAACCTATGTAAAACAAAGGTATTTTAATGACTCAAAGAATGTTCTTACATATTTCCTTCTTTTTTTCTAGGGGAAGAGGTTGAGATCACCACAAATGCTACCTACTTGGGGTTCCAATTTTTATGGCTTTTTTGTTGAGGAAGACACTACAAACTTGGATTAATAAGGGGTATGGGTCTCTTGCTCTCCTCAAGTAGAATGTTTTTAGAACCATTTCTAGGACATTTCATCTGAATTGGACTCGAAGGTCTTTATCATTCAGCCCATGGTTGTGTGGGCATAGTATGCTTGAGTTGTATTGGATCAAGATAGTGAGTGTACAAAACCTCATGCTCTACTGTATCATTAAGAGCAAGGGAACAATACAACCCACCTGTTCCGACTCGAGCTAGTATTACTTCTACATCATATTGGGGTTTTTTCTAACTCTATTGTGATAGAGATCATCATATGTACCTCTTTTAATGCTCCTTGAAGGATATTGCTCCTAATAGAGCGAGGGGGTGCACTTTGAGTAGTTAGTTTTTAGAGTTCTCTTGCCTTCTTGGGATAGTTGGAATCTCAATGGGTCACATCTTTCCTTTTAGGTATTATTTTAATGCCCTTGGACGTCTCTTGCCATACAAGTAGGAGATGAACATGATTATCGGATATGACTTTTACAGGTAGTGTGTTTGGGTCAGTAGGCTTGATCCATCACGGGGGATAAGGCCAAAGATGGCAATATATGCAGAGCGCTTCTCATCATTTCTCTTGTGCTTAGAATCCCCTTTGGCCACTTTGGAGTTGGACTCACATAAGCTGTGGGTTAAGGTCGAGCATAAAATTCCATCGTAGGATAAGATATGCATCTTATGTCATATGCAAGAGATCAAGATGGAGGAGCATTTTTTCAGTGCCCCATTGACTACAAGATATGACGATGGTCCTTGTCATAAGTTACGGTGAACGGAATTTGAAAGGGATTATCAATTAAGAAAACTGATTTTTAGTAATGCAAAAATAAGCCATCACTGTAGTGGGTTCCATCAGTCATTTTGGTTCAGAGTGCATCTATTGCCCACCTATTTTCATGGTTAGTGTTTTGGGGTTGCATCCTTCGGTCTCTTTGTTGAATAGAGAGAACTTTTTAGCTCCTCTGAAGCAGAGTTTAGCCTTCTTGTGATATGATCATGGGGTGTGACCCTGGTTTCTTTCCCTCACATCAATCCAAGTATTGCCATTGCTCAAGTGCCCTTTGGTGATTCTGTTATGTTTGAGGTTAAGGTGTTGAGGCTTGCAGACAAACCTAATTGGTCTGCAATGCCCTACTAGCATATATTTTAATAAACTAGCCTAATAACAAAGCTATTACTGGTATATATCTATTAAACTAGCATAATTACAAAGCTATTTTGCAAAACATAATTGAAACTGAAGTCATGAAGTTGACTTTATACATTTTTTTTATATGTATTCTCGATTTCTAGGAATTCGGGGCTTGTTGAGCTGTCTTTTATTTTAGTTTATTTTAAATTTGGGTATACTCAATAGACAAAGTAGGATTGAAAGCCATCATTGAAGATCATCTATCTAGGTCAAGAAGAACTATATAATATAACATGCTACAATCAACTTTAAGTTTCTAAATTTGCCTTTTTTTGTTGTGATATTATTTTCAGTAACTCTACATGACCAATGTTTTCGAGGGTTCAATAGCTGAATTGATAGGGAGGTAAGTTTCATATTCTTCCAGTTTGGGTTCAAATGTGACAAGGCTAGAAGGATAGGCACCTTCTTTGAGTGAGATTCCCAATTAGTTGTGTATATAGATGCCCCAGCCTTGCAAAATCATAGGTTTCTATTAGGTGGACTTGCAGGTTACTGGCACTACCCTAAAGTTAATAGTGGCAGCGAGTCAAATTTGAATTTGGGTCTTATTCAGTCAATTCTGGCTAGTCACTGATTTCCCTGTCTAAATTACAACTCTACAGAACAATGTGCCTTGGGGCTTGATCTAGACTATAAGCTAAGCTCTAAAGTTGGGTGATGGCTACGAAGTTGTTCATGCCTCCTTAGGACGATGTAGATTTAGGGGTTTACATGAAAATTATTGGCTTAGGTGGCTGTGGTTTTCCATAGTTAACCTCTTACAAACTTTATATAAGAGAAAGTTGTAGCATCCCTCAAAGCCCAATAATTCATACTAACTGCCAATCTTGGTCTATCATTTTTGCGTCTTGTGAAATCAAGTAATTCAATCTTGGTCTATCATTTTTGCGTCTTGTGAAATCAAGTAATTCAATCTTGGTCTATCATTTTTGCGTCTTGTGAAATCAAGTAATTCAATCTGACAATGGTCAAACATGGTATACCAGACAACATTTCATATCAGCCGCAAGATGGGTGTAAGTTTGAGTGATTTTCCCACCCTGGTTTCAAGTCATTTTCTCTACCCAACCCAATGAACATTACTGGTGCATATGAATTGATTTCTCATAAACAAATTGGATAGGAAACACTATGAATTGATTTCTCATAAACAAATTGTATAGGAAACACAAGGAAAATTCATTAATTTAATGAACAGACATGTAATGACGGTCACACATATGAAAAACTTTAGACATCATATATTTGGCAAATTGCCCATGAGGATGTAGACTTGGGGCTTTACATGAAAATTATTGGCTTAGGTGGCTGTGGTTTGCCATAGTTGACCTCTTCCAAACTTAATATCCATCCCCCGAAGCCCAAGAATTGATGCTAGCTTCCAATCTTGGTCTATCATTTTTGCATCTTGTGAAATCAAGTAATTCAATCCGACAATGGTCAAACATGGTATACCAGACAGAGCATTTCATATCAGCCGCAAGATGGGTGTAAGTTTTTGAGTGATTTTTCCGCTCCGGTCCGACAATGGTCAAACATGGTATACCAGACAGAGCATTTCATATCAGCCACAAGATGGGTGTAAGTTTTTGAGTGATTTTTCCGCTCCGGTTTCAAGTCACTTTCTCAATGTTTAATACCCAACCTAATGAACATTTTTGGTGCATATGAATTGATTTCTCATAAACAAATTGTACATGAAATATTAGGAAAATCCACTAATTTAATGAACAAACATTTAATGACAGTCACACATAGTAAAAATTTTAGACATCATATTTTTGGCAAATTGCCTAGGAAAAACCCACAAGGGGAAAACTTGTTTGAGAGAGTAAATTTATTTTTTCAGTAAAATAATGCAACAACATACAACTTATCTCAACCAATCTGACAAATTTCAACCTTGATTTTTGTGCTTTAACAGTCTTGAAATCTGTGCCAATCTTCTCGAAAATTGTGCTGATTATTTGGACATTGAAAACTTTAGTCATTTCTTCCTCTAATTGCGTGTTGCATGTACAATATGAATGGCTCGTTTTGTGTGCATGCTATCTCAAATAAATGCACCTTGAATTTCATGCCCACTTTGCCTTGAAATTCGCACCCAGCTCTCTCAAATTTGCTCTCTAACTCTCTTGGATTAGAAAACAAGGAATGTGGTGTCTTTTTTATTGTTTCCTTTTTTTTTCATTTTGCTTTCCTAGGGTAGCTGAAAATGTTACTAAATCGATGGGCCCACATTTAATTTAGTGTTTTTTCATGAATGGATGAAAAAAATAACTTTTTTTTCCATGAAATATTTTTTCTTTCTCAACTCCACTTAAATTTATTTAAGAAGTCACTTTATTCTCTAAAGTGCATTAATTACTCATCTCAAGTAATTAATACAAGGGTTATGTAACCGAGTTGTCTAAAGAGAGGACTTTTTGATCTTTGTTAGTTGTTTTTACCAGTTTTTTTGTCATGAATTTTCACGGAATTTTCAAAATGTTCTAAAACACTACTAGGTCTTACTCAAAACAAACAACAAACACCTGATTTCATTTTTGAGCTTAAAATCACTCAACAAACAACAAAAATTACAGATTTTGTAGATTAAATTCATCGGGTTCTGGTAGAAAGACACCCTGAAAATCAAACAGTCCCCTAGTTAGACAACTCCTTATGTAACTTGTCCTATTTTTAGTGACAGACACAAAGTCACTAGGGGAACACTTCCCTAGGTACAAAAATTCAACACTCCCTCTTACCTAGGAAGTTGTTCTCACTCACTCCCAACTTATGCTTGAAGAAGATAAATTGCTTCTCCACCAAATTTGGTAACCTGCTCATGTGCTTCTCATATATTGTAAGAATACCCACCCTTTCTAAACTCCTCTCTAGAAAAATCAAATTTAATGTCCCTTCATGTTAGGCATCATTTCATGAAGGACATTCTGAGCTGCAACACTCACCACTTACGCTTCCCGCGGGAAGTCTTTCTGGCTTGTCCTCCACTAGAATCACACTCTAATCTCACATTGTCTGCTGTAGAAGCTCCCTCTATCTCTGGAAGCTGGCCCTCTAGAGAACCTATACTTTGCACTGGTGCCTCATGTTGAGAAGTCTCATCTCGCTCATCTATTAGTGACAAGTCATACCAGTTGACTCTCATGCCAACATTGGAAGAAGTAGCCACTCGCATACCCCCCTAAATCGAAGACTGGATACTTGGTACACCTGTAGTCTTTGGAGCATCTCACTCTCCCCTCTGAACTAAGGGCTGACTACTTGGAACCACATCAATCCTTGGAGCTTCACATTCTCTGTTTGTCTCAGACTTTGATCTTGTCATTCACCCAAATCCTCTAGATATAGGTTGACCACACACCACATGCCTCTCCGTCACTCCGATGACCAATCAACCCTGGATCAACCGAATCCACTCCCATTGGGTAAATAAATATGTGTTCACTCTTGAACACCACTACATACCCTGCACCCTCCAAGGTTGGAATGGAGAGTCTGAAACAAAGAGCACTCCTGATACCTTCAGAAGCTCTCCAAACTCTTGCTGGAACCGTATTCGTGCCATCTCTCTGACTGCATAAACTGTGCCCTCTCCATCCTGTACGAGCTGGTATGGAATAGTCTCTAAAGTGAAGAATGCATCTCGCATCCTAAACATATGCTTGCAATACAACATTCAACTATCTACTTCCTTGCATCCAAAGGTCTACTATTGCTGCAACTTGAAACAACTGTGACAAGAGAGAATTATTTCTCGAACTTTGCAATGTAACTCTCAATCTCAGTTGTAGTTGTAACTTGTTCCTCCTTCTCCTGCTTGCCCCTCTTCTTATTAGGACAATGGCCAGTATAATGGCCAAATGCATTCAATGCATGATGTAACATCCTCTCTACTTCTCTTATTCTTCAGTATTGGAAAACACAAGGTAAATGTAAATGTGCAACTTCCAGGAGAGAAACTCAAGGTTGGTAAAAGAACTGTAAATATTGTTAATGTTAAATTATGTTGCTAGATAAGATTAATATCTTAGCTTCGAGAGATCTATACTAATGTCTTTTAAAACAAGATAAAGACATTATTAATTTATATAAAATCATGATTAATGATCAAACCTAAATACATATATATTCCTGTGAATTAGTTATGTAAAAGAAAACACATTCCTTGCGTAAAACAAACCCAAACCTAAGAGAAATTTGTTAGCTTTTAGGGAAGGCGACCAAGATATTGGAAGGGATCTTTACACCAACCCGATGGTCCTTCGGTTAGGATAACCGTTTTATGAAAGGACACATTTGTTTACCCTGTAAAATCATTTTTAAAGAAGGGTGGGGGGTTGGCTATGTTTTGTGGTTGTCCGGTAGTGGAAAAAAAGAAGAAGTTACAGATTTAAGTAAGAGGGGATCCAAGCTTTAAGTTATTTATACTGCAAAGGTACTTCCTCATTCATACGATAGAAATGTAAGAGCTGAACTAACCAATTCCCAAATGGTGTCATACGCTCTGAGGTTACTCGCAAGAATTTAGAATAGTTAGTCTTTAAAAATAATACCATCACTTATTCCTCGAATTGTTAACTTCGATATCAGAAAGATGGATACACTTCATTGTTTATTTTATTACTTTTGCAAAGCCAAAAAGGGACAAATGCTAAATCTTCTTTTAAACTAGCAGATAATTTTTGCACAAATGGTTGGTGACCTCTTGAAAGAGAGTAGAACTACCTTCAATAGTTAGGTTAATGGTAGATAAATGGAAGGGTGACCTCTGAAAAGAGAGAGTCATGCCCACTCATGCATTTGCATTCCTTGATGGTCTTTCTACAGAGGTCTGTCACCTCTAAACACTGCATATTTTCCTTCGTATTCTATAGGATAAAAGATGGGACGCCCTTTGCCTCTTTGTTAAACTGAAGTTGGGAAGCAGAGCTTTGTTTCTGAATTTTGTTTGGATTACTTTAAATAAGCACGTGAATTCCTTGAAAGTATAGTTCCCGTTTTATTTTACTGCATATACTTAAGTGGGTAAAATCCATGAGGGTTCCATACCTAGACTCGTGATGTTTTGAGTTGTATCATTATTTTTAATATTTGATATTATATTTAATATCTGGAAACATGCTAGAGAGGGTTTAACCCTGGTTGATTCTTGATGCAATTTGATGTATTTTTTTCATATATTTTATATGCACACAAAGAGTTAACTGAAGCGTAGCCTTTGTAAATTATCGTTGTTGTATTTGTTTATAAGAGTAAAGTCATTGACTTAAATACTCTTTTGTCTATGTTTGCATCTAGTAAATGTACAACATGCACACTATGTATAACATGCAAGTGCATAGTGAACTGAGAAAATATTAAATAAAGTGTACACACTATGAATTGACTTAGGGAGGAAGATGAATAACTCTAGCTAGACTTGAAATCAAATGTTGACTCTCATGCTACACTGGATAAAAGAAAATAAATATGATAACTAATAACTAAGTTATGCCTTTCTGTCCTTGCAACTCGGTCTTGAGTAATTAAAGGATGAAAACTATATAATTATAAGCCCATAAGCAATATGGGAAGCCCTGTGGTAAGCGTATAGAAGCCTTGAAAATATTCCTTGTTGAGGTAAAGAAAAGTAAATCGCAACGGATGTGCTACCGAAGTGTAATCTTCCTTGTTAATTAAAGATAATAAAAATCTTATCAAATTCTTGGCGAACATAGCCCCAAGGTTGGGGTGAATCACGTATATTGGTCTCTCTTGCATTTATATCTTATGCGCTTTTATTTCTGCAAAATGCCCTATGTTGATGCTTTGCAAATCTCGTCTTTCTAACACAATACTCTTCCCTTTAAATTGTACCCAATGGTTGAGAGTTAGACATGTTGTTTATACATATATGATAAAACTCTGTACACAAGAAACATACAGTTATCATTAATGATTGATAATTACTAGGTGTTACTCATTGTAAAAATATGATGGTATAGTGGGCCATGAAATATTCTCACATAGCAATCGGGTAGATAAGTCAATTTTGAGTGGAAACCTACTCGAGAAGTTAAATGATTCAATACCTCTTGTTAAATATTTTGATTTCAAGGTAAAAGAACTAATATCTTGATTTAAAGGTAAATAAATAATAGCTTGTACGGAATCTTTATCATGGTACTAGATTATTGTAAAGTGCCAGTAATGCTTCAAACATATAGAGGATGAAGTAATAGATTGAATTGGTAAATTGATTGTGTCTCTCGTTAATACTAAGGTCTTAATGTGTTAAAAGGACTTAGTCAATTAGATGATGACATATATTGTAGAGCCGGTAAGAGGCTTCATATACGTGAAAATATGTGAATGCATGTAATGATTATTATGAATAATGAATCTAACATATTTTTGGATGTAGAAAGATGCTTAAATTTTTTTTTTACCCCATCTCTCTAAAATTTGCTTGAGGATTTTGGATATGTTACAAATGGTATCAGAGCAGGCTTACAACACTTGGACCTAATGGACTCGTTTGCATACATGTATGTTATGGACCTGATGAAGAATTAAGTATTTGAATACGAGACTTTATGTTTACATATTGGCATGCATACTATAAAAGGAATAGTGTTATGAACGCCAAATTACATGAACTAGTTCGCTTAGAGTCATATGCTTGAATGTATGAAGCTAGTTGCATAACTGAAATGCAGAAATACATGCATAAAGATGAAGTTTTGTTGGAAGTTTGACAAGGTGGTATGTTTGATTTCATTAGATATTTAGTATGAGAAAGAGACTATGTGTTAACATGTAGCTAGTATGTTACTTTCATACACTTAGATACATTATAGTGGAAACTTTATACATATTGATCATATTTTAGTGTTAAGGTTTGTTACAATTAAGATGTAGCCATATACCTAGATTCCTTACAAGGATAAGCACAGTTATGTGACAAGGATTAATGCTACAAGATAAATGAATGATAATTATAATATAAGTTCTTGGGATAAGGTTGTATATTGATGGAATAAACAAGTGGCAGTTTTAATGGTGTGAAGAGTTACTTTGAAATATTTAAAATGGTAAGTTCAATTAAATGACATGAGTTTATGCCAATGTTTAATTTTAAGAGGATTATGTTAAGGTTAAAAACTAGTAGTTGATAAAGTTTAGCCAAACAACTATAGAATGTTACCGATGGGCCTTATAAAGGTAAGGGACTTAAATCATTGTATAACATTATTATTAGAGTTATTCTACATGTCTTTTTATGTGTAGATATAAAGAAAATAGATGTAATCAGATTAAGACTTTATCGATGACCTATTATATCATGTAGACATTAGTTCTAATGTACTTGGTTTGTTTGGTTAAATGTTACTAGAAAAGAATACAAATGTACGTTAACAATGTTCCATCGTGTCATGTGCATAATAGTATGCTACATTGCAAGGTTAAATATAATTCATTGAAATTATATTAGAGAGGTTGAATGCATGGTATCGATAATATGAGTTAAGGATGTTGAAGAGGAAACATGGTGAACTAAAGTTAGAAGTAACACCAAAAGCTTATAGAAAATAAGGAATGCATTTTGCTTAAAGTGCACATCAATGAAAGGTATATGCAAGTGTAATTATGAGTAATTTGTCATGAACGTAATGTATTGAGATTATGCAAAATAATAGCTTGTTGTATCAAGAGATTATGAAAATCTTAAATAGCAACTTGTTGTTATATCTTGTTGTTTGCTTTATGAAATGATGATGCAAATAATTTTGGCAAGAAATTGTGAGTAAAGTATGCAGGTACTTAAGGTTGCAAGAAACATTGCCAAATAAGAAATCGGTGAGATGATCGAAAGAAAAAGGTGAATTTCTCGATGGAAAGAGGTAACATCTAGAATGAGTATGATTCATTGATTATCATGAAATGTTAGCAAGATGTTGTCGTCTAATAAATCAATTGCATTATTGAAACCCATAGTCTAAGATAACTTGATACTTGGAGAATATACTTTGTTAGAAGTTTGAAAATTTCTATTGAAATACTTGAATATGGTAACTACAACATTCTTGAGAATGATCACTTATGTATATGGCATATCTGTGATAAGACAATTGAATCATATAATTTTTTTATTGGTGCATACATGCATAGATACTAGATGTATCAAGTTATACAACGTATTAATGTGTTGTTAATTCTTTTGAGCTGATCATGGGGGACGCCTTGGGTTATAAGGCCGTTAAACTTCTAAGAAAATTTTATACACTAAACAAACCTATTTAAAATAGAACAAACAAATTTAATTAACTAATGAAAATAAATAAGAAAATTGGATATTTAAACTACATGATTAAGCAAGAGAAATTGAGTTTGGTGTTTAGCATGTTGGCTCTGAAGCACCTAAATAGTTTAAGCTCTGAATTTTTTGATAAGTTAGTACAAAGTTCCCAGTGAGCACCCTTGTGAGGAGTTAGGCTCTGTTGAACACTCTATGATATTAAAGTCCTAGGAAAATAACTACTAGTGAGCACCTAGAGGAGGTGTTAGGCTCTTAAGAAGAACTGCCAGAGAGCACCCAGGTGAAGTGTTAGGTTTTGTAGTGATATCTTTTGTGATGTTAAGATTTTAGGCTCAGAGATATGTGGGCTTCCAGGTCCTGAGAACTTTTAGGCCCTACGCAGGAGATATGTTTGAGAGTTGTAAAAAGTCGATGAAGGGTATCATCCCTGTATCAGATGAATATAATATATACATGTTGAGGAGACCTGCACATGAACTATCAGTTCCGCGAGGAGATGACCCTCATGTATATATGCATGTTATAATTCTTATAAGATGATTTCAACCAAGAAGTGTTTGGAACATCAATGTCATACAAGAGGTATGTGTGAATGTTATGTTTGGTATTTTATACATCATGATATGATGAAGAATAAAACACTGGATGGAAATCTATTTAGGAGGTGAATCCTCGTGCAAAAAATGTGATAAAAATATGTTTTCTATATGCATTGGTAATGTTTTTAATTAATGTTTTTGAATTTGTTATAAAGTTATGATTATTCACATATTATGTTATTTTAATTTCATTATTTATGTTG
>LPNX011184216.1:0-23516 GCA_001517045.1 Pseudotsuga menziesii
GGGGGGGGGTTTCCCACTGGGTTTTCCCTCTTTTCCTCACTTAGTTTTTTTTTAGCATTATTTTCAGTTTCAGCATTGTACAGGGTGACCTATGGCCTTAGTTTTCGGGTCCCTAGCATTTTTATGCATCTATGTTTTCTAAATATTCCTGAGTATAGGTTAAGGGGGGGTGTTGGAGACATTTACCACCATACACACTCTTTTTGGTCAAATTGTCCTAGTTAAACCACTATCCTAAGTATAGTTGACATTAATTGACATCAGTGGAGCATTAATTGCCATCATCCAGTCACACCCACGCCTACCTACAGTCAAGGAGGCTAACTGGAGCACTCCGGGGGTGATCTGAGTGATATTAATACACCTAATTGATAACTAGTGGTTATAATCAGTTCAACCAGTTAGTTAAGGCACCTCCTCTCATTAAATATACTATTTAATGATTATTTATTATTATTTAAAGATATGGAGTCAACAGGGGCGCCTCCACCAACTTCTGATGATTATTTTAGCTTTAGTTAACCTCATCGGGGTTCATTGAAGTCATGGAGCACTAGCACTTGATGGTTGGCTTTCTATGACATGTGTTTGATCTCCTTCAATTGAGATTCAGTCATTTATTGCACTCCGACTTCAGTTAGGGTTTGGTGAGTCACTTAGGGCTTTGGTCAAGTGGTTAACTGAGTGTGAACCAATGGTTTAGAGTCAGTTAAGCTAGACTCACCCATTGATTTTGAATTGCCTCCTTAGGTATTCAAATTCCTCATTGATTCAAGCTATTTCTTGACATTGTTATTGTAACCATTCATTGTTTATTAAATATATAGAGAGGAAACCAATTCCAGTTCCTATTAACACCATTTCATGAGTTATTTGTTGATCATTCTTTGATGAGATTGATTATTCTTGCACATTGTTCCTAGATCAATGTGCAAGAATAATAGTTAGTACCACCAATAATATTTAAAACTTTCAAATTGTCATCCACAACATTTATACCTTCAAGTTTTAAGTGAAAGGATAAATGAGAAGTACCATGGTCAAGAAAAGTAAATACTACACCTATCCATAGACTTGTCTTGGTTC
This sequence comes from Pseudotsuga menziesii, assembly GCA_001517045.1. Lineage (NCBI taxonomy): Eukaryota > Viridiplantae > Streptophyta > Pinopsida > Pinales > Pinaceae > Pseudotsuga > Pseudotsuga menziesii. The sequence continues at coordinate 1,087 of LPNX011184216.1, forward strand.
CATTGGGATGCATTATTGAAAACTTACTAGCATTGGATAAAAAGGGTTTCTCATCTTATGTAATACTTCTTGATAGATATTGTTGGGAATGATAATCATGGCCCATCCTAGGAGAAGGAAAACCCATAAGATTAATACCTGTAAGGGAACTCTATATATGACACCCTACACCATCCTTAGTGATGTGAAGGCCTAATTGAACTAATCCCAAAGAATTATCATCAGAGATATGGCTTGCGAAATTTTCCAATCATTTATCGTAATGGAATAATTGCTTATGGTGATCGTCTATAATAGGAACAAGATCCACAACTTGAGGTGTTTCATCATCAAATATAATTTCAAAAGGATTGATACAATATTCATTATCGATACAATGAAGAGAAGCAACGATCATATTTTCATCAATCAAGTTTTTATTGATTATGTATCCTACATCCTTCCTCAAGGGGATTAATATTTGTTCGTATTGGTTCAAATATGAATAAGAATTATGCTCGGACTGATCCGCACTAACTTCTTCCTCTTTCATGAATGGCAAAACTATCCATTGGCTTATTACTTGATGTATCTGAAACTAGAGGGATAAAAAACAATCCTGCTTGGACTTAAAGATTCATATATTGGTGGACCTGTAGCTAGGGTTTTCACCCTAGCTTGTGCTGATGAGCACCTACTAAGGAATCTGGAATCCTTAGTAGCAGTTCAATGATGTATATGAATTAAACAAAGATAAACTGAAACAAAAGACTAATCTAAATACGTTCTTGAAGCTAAAGCAGTAAAAATTAAATAACATGAAACAGAAACAGTAAAGAAATGAATAATGGTTTTTATTGATATTACCTCCAATGAGGAGGTTGATGGAGTCCGTTGCTCTGGTCCGATGTCGGTGGCTTCGAGCTCCAAGTTGCTTCTTTTCCTTCTCCGGTGGTGGAAATGGGACAAAAAGAGTTCTCAATGGTGAAAGTAGCTTAATGGTAAGCTAGGGTTTCGAGAATAATTTCGGTAGAGGCAGGATGCTTATGACAATGGATATGAAATGAGGGGTCTCCACCACTTATTTATAGTTTTTTAGTGGTGGAGTGCTGGCCCATGGTTTTGGAAACCATATGGTTTAGGGCAGCTTGTTTAGGGTTTTTTCCTCCTTTTCCTCATTATTTTATATTTTTTCTTCCCTTTTGGGGATTTTTGCTATTTTAGAGGAATTTTGGATATTTTTGGAGGAAAAAGGGGTTTTTTTGGCCTTTTGGAGGCATTTTAGGCCTTTTGGAGGCTTTTTAGTGGGATTTTCAGGGAAATATGGTAGGCAAATGGACAAATGAGCCACGTAGTGGGATAGATGAGGTAGTTAACCATTTTTGGGTGTTAACAAGACCCATGAGATTCCAATAATAATCATCTCTAAGGATCCTGTTATTTTCCTCCAAGAGTACCAAGACACTATAAGAGATTGTGACATGATGATAAGGAAAACTGACAATTTCCTTTTGTTCTTCAATTTATTTAAATAGGGATTCTTGTTCTTCATTTCTTGCATCATGATCATATTCATTTTTTGAAGAACCTTTATATTTAGCCTAAGATCTGGGATTTTCTCAACTAGATCCTGAAAAAAGGTTTCCTTAATTAAGTCTTCTAAGGCCTAATCATTATCAAAAAATTCTTTTGGAAGGACTGCTTCATGGTCTTCTAAAAATTTTTCAACAAGATCCACTGTTTTTTCTTCTTTATTGAATAACATCTTTGAGTGCTCAACATGATGAATCCATCTCTTATGTTTTTCAAGAACTAGTAATGTCAAAATACCTCTATCAATTCTACAAAAGAGTATATCTTCTCTTTTCCCTAACTCACAAACCAAGCATGAGCATTTACTTCTAAGTGAAGGACGAATAACTTAATGTAGACATATTCTTCCTTAATACACTCTTCTATAGAAAATATCGTAAATTTGTCAACAAGATCCTTGGAATCATTATAATAATCATGGAAATCTCTCTAGAATGACTCTTGTAGCTCACCTAAATTCCATGAATTTTTTGATAAATTACGAGAAGAAAAACACATCTCCACTTATGCAACGGTCAGATGATCGGGGTGTTTAAAATCTAAATAATATTCTTTTATTTCTTCATCTTGATCACAGATGTATTAATTAATCTTTCTTCACATGTCGTCGATCAAGTCCTTCCTCACATATTCATCAATATTAGGGTTCCATTCTCTATTGAATGCTTCAATCGAATGGTCAAGTGAGGAGAAGACATTTGGAGGGAGATCTTCATACCAAACTCTAATGCCCTAATTATTTTTCAAATTTAGAGATATCATAAATAACTTCATTGCAACATCCTCATGTAATATATTAGACTTCACAAGAAATACCCTAAACATCAAGAGATGTGTTGAAGCTATATACTGGCATTCTCGAAAATTTGAAAGGGGCACTTTCACATCATTTTCAACATCAAACTCATGTGGATATCCTAGAATTCATGAGAAATCTATTGCATCAAAACAAGGATGGTACATCTATACTTCATCAAAGGATTCCATATCATCTTCTGAGGTTTCTTTTAATTGCACTATTTATTGATTTTTTCTTCACTGGGAGTTTCCAGGAAAGACCTATCAAGTTAGATTGAAACAAATATCACCAAATTACTAAACAAGAATGTAACTAAAATGTACAGAAAAAGTTGAATGCATCTAAAAACATAATTGATTCAACTTGAAAATCCCTCTTCAATTGGAGTCCTCAACAAATACATATTCAAAATATCAAATAAATACTTACCTTAATATTCTTACCGAATGATGTTATTTCTATGGAGATAGAAAATATAACCTAAGAAACACACCCTAACTGTCCTAACACAATCTAGAATTGTCCCCAACAATGATGCCAAAAATTTTACCCTTCAAACTAGCATTCTTGAATAAGCAATGTGATGTGACCTTAATGTTAGTAATAGGTAAGGATATGGGAGAGGTATAGGGAAATATCACCATGGCCTTACCTCTCAACTTCTTTGGGTAACTCCTAAACCCAAGTGAGATCCCTTAAAGATACATACAAGCACCCAAACATGCAAATACCTTTCTACAACCTTGTAACTAGATCAATGCCTTATATGAAGTCAAATCATGTTTAAAGAAGACGACAAGATAATAAAGGAGTTAATTAAATAGCTATTCATCAGTATCATCAATCACTTTTACAATTTATAATGTGTCACTAATGCCAATGTGCTGGTTGTGGAGCATGATATTCCACATTCATAGATGTTATTGTTCAACTGCATTTGTACCCCTGTTTTACTGTACACTCATCCTAGCTAGGGGATGTGGGGGCCAGTAGTCCCTTGAAGGGGGTTTGGGGGAGAAACTCTCGAAGGATATTTTTGGGATGTTTGTTGGCCAACAGTTTTCAAACCCATGGTATTGGGTGACCTATAGTATTTTCCCATGGTAATTCCCCTATAAAATTAGAGCATTGTAATACGGCTATGTATTGTATTGTAGCATTGTAATACGGCTATGTATTGTATTGTAGCATTGTAATACGGTTATGTATTGTATTGTATCATTGTAAATAATCTATGTGATTGTGTGAGAGACTCTGAGAATGTGAAGAGGAAGTGCAGTGCGTTTATTGTGGGTTGTATCTCTTAATTTTGCTAGATGGTATAATAATAAAGGAATGCCAATTTATGTGTGAATGTATCCCATATCGGGGTAACCACTTTATATCTGTGTCTCTCTTGTAACGTGTTTAAGATTTTCATATTGTTTAATTGTTTAATTATATAATTTTTATTTCTATGCGATCCTATTTTTTTAACACAACACAATTTCATATATACCAATACACTTTTCACATATCCCAAGGAAACTTCCAAAAAGGTATGCCCTGGGGGAAAGAGGAAAGAGAAGTTCATGGAAAAACCTTTTATCCCAATTAGAGCTACAAAATACCCAACAAAAACAATAATTGAACAAATTCATGCTTACCATTGCACTAGGGAAAATTGGGACACCCTTTAAGATTCATGGATAAATCCACTAGGGAAAATTTTATGGGTGATCCTAGATGATCAAATTGCAAATATTTTTGGTTTTGTCAATTATTTGGATTTTTAGGGTTTTCCAACAATATTTAGTGTTTTAGGGTTTTGTAAATGTAAAATGAGGATTCCCGTAGAGATCTATGGATAAATCCACTGGGGAAAAATTGATCGGTGTACTAGAATTTCCAAATTGCAATTATTTTTAGGTTTTTGAGTTTATTCAAGTTTTTAGAGATTTTTCGACAATATATGATTTGTAGTGTTTGTTTACCATAAAAATGCATGTAAAATAAAAATATGCATGAATTTGATAAAGAGAGTTGAGGATAGGGTTTTAGATTATATTATTTAACCCTAGAGTCTATGAGAGGTCAAGATCAATGTTCCTATACTTAGGATGGATTTTTATACTTGCAATTAGGGAATAATCTAGAAACCTTTAGGGTTAGGTAACTTAGCTCCAACTAGGGAAAATATGGAAGTACGAGGCACACAATGATGAATGTAGAGGTCCTGTAAAGGAAGGTATCTTGAAGCAACTAGACAAAATACTCGCAAAAAACTCTAATTCATCCTAAATCACCTTAAGAGCAACGTTAGACCTACCTTAAGAGAAAATATGCCAACATTATTCAATAAATGAGCATGTTACCTAAGGTCATCCTTGAGCATACGTTATTTAAACCATTCTTAGAATACACTTAGAAAGAGCACAAAATATATTCATCCACATTGATCCATTAAGCAAGAAAAATCTCATGAAAGAGAAGTGCACATTAGCTCCTTAGATCATAAACCAAGAGAATGATGAAAGATATAATTATTTGAACCCTTGTCTATATGTTTATAATGAAGTGAGGTTTATCTATTTATATGAGCTCATCCTCAACTTAACTTAAAAATGATCCTACAAGTCAACATTAAATTAGAATATTTTTAGGATAGTTCTCCCACAAATTGGGGAATAAGCCCTAAAATTGATATAAAATAGAAAATAAGACTAAAACAAGGCATAACTTGTTGAAATAGTGAGCCAAATGGGGACATCATTCCCTAACTAACCTAAGAAGTTTTTCTCCCTTAATTCCCCCCTTACAAAGCTTGTAGGCTCAAGGATGACATCATAGGCCAAAATGCTAGAGAAGGGGTTTCCAAGTGCTAAAAATAGTTCCTAGTGGGGGAAGGAGGTGTGATAAATAAGGGGAAACAACCATTTACAAAACAAATTCACCTCTTCATAAAACAAAACCAAGGTGTTCATGTTCCCTAGTGGGTTACCCATATAAGCCTCAGACACCAACTGTTGTAGCTAATTTTACCACACTCGGTAGATCACACTTTTATGGCCTTCCATGTCCCTTTGCAGACTCCTTGTACCCCCCTTGCTCAAGTTATACTTTGTTGATCTGAGAAATTCCTTAAAAAACACTTTTTTATTTGTATACATAACTTTCAATCCAATACCTGCGTGTACATGCAAATATTTAGCCAATACCTGCGTACATCGGGAAATGTGCATAAAAACAAAAAAAAATGGAGTTTTCCTCAATGAGTCTTGAATAACCTGACTCCTGGAATTCCATATTCCTAGAAAACACTCGGACTCAACCCTCCATTGTCCATTGGAGGGGTATATATTCAGCCTCTAGGATGCATTGAAGGAGAATTTTGGAGAGCAAGGAAACTATAGTTCATTGTTTTCACACTTGTTTATGCTCGAGACTGCATCCCTTTGTCCCTTTGGAGCACACATTGCTGCTCTTCCCAAGCTTGACATTTCCTTGTAAGCTTTCCATTGAGATGGAGGACTAAAGTGGTGGAGGTCTCAGTTTCTTTGTTTCGATGAGGTGCTGACAGATTTTATCACTGTTCTATCTTTGTTTATTATTAATAGAAATATCCATTTCTCGTCCATTGCTTGTGTATAACTATGAATATTTTTATCCATGGATGTAGTTATATTTGCTTTCACATAATGGTTTATATATGCTATAGTAGGCCTAACACTTTGATATATAGCATTCTTATCTTGTTTGTTGTTGTTGAGAGCAAATTGTGAATACAAGCGTGTTGGGAAAGATCAACGGGGATCTACATCAACCGCCCATAATAAGGTATGCTTCATATCCCTTAGTCTTAGATGCATTTATTTCTCTTTAATATTGGAATGGATTGGTTTTTGGTGTCATTCAATCTTTTGTTGTCTACCCCAAGCCATTGAAAATTTCTATTCGTAACACTAACCCATGGGCATAAATCCATAAATTATGGGGACATTGGCACACACTAAAGAGGCAATCAGTTGCACCACAAAGCAAAGTACTTCTAAGAGAGAAACCATGGGAGTCTTCCATGACCAATCTAGGGGGAAAACAACTCATAATACAAATAACCATACAATACAACCCACTTTGTCCTTTATAATAAAAAATGTATATCCCTTTCTCTAAGTTCGTCATTCCTCGAACATTGCAGTAGCTCCGAGGCATAACACTCACTATCCTCAATTTTTACCTTGCCTTTCTAGCTGTAATTTACCATGTCTCAATACACATGAACCGTCACTTTAATTTTTTACATTTACCCATTCATTTATTTTTCCATGGACCAATGTATGAGTATCTTGGGTTCAATGCAAGCAACCATAACTTCCAATAAATTTCCACCCATTACACGTGGATGTCTTTTAATATTTCTCCAAGCAACCATTTCCAAGAAAGTTGCATTTTCCTTCAATTAGATCTATACTAGTTGTTAGGAAGAACATAACACATAAACATATAATGAGCAAGCACATCGCATGAAGAAGAAACCAATCTCTCCATTACCGACCACTCTCATTTATTTTACAATGGAGTTACTCAGGACTTTAGGTAGTCTTCATCACATGGAATATCGTTGGATACCCAACACCATAAGACCTTAAACCACCAATGGTAAAACCATGTTTGGCTCTTTAACCAAGTCAATATTAACCTAACAAAATCCTTATCGTCGATTTTACAAAAATGACATCAATTGAACTATATCTCTAAAGCATGATTGAACATGAACTTATTATGATCATATGACCCTAATTATGCTTTGAGAAAGGTTTTGGGACTCTTTTTCTCAAGAAGGGAGACTCACAAGAAGAAATCCTTCCTTTTCTTATTATGCTTCAACCATGTTAAAGTTACCACAAATAACCTAATGATCTTCACGGAGATTGTTATTTAACCATTAGCAAAATTTCATTGCTCATTAGCATGTTTGATGCATAGATTTGGATCAAACCCAAAATATGCTAATCTAAATATGTAAATCCAAACCAAAGCTTAGATGAATAAATGCTCCAACTTAATAGAGAATTGCAACAATTTAAGGGTGAACCAAAGGTTGACCTACTCATGATTGGATACAAAAGAGGTCGAGTGCAATAACTAATTCAAATAATTTTGAAACATAATACTTGAAATTTATCCTCCTACAAAGAAAAATTATCATTTTTCAAACAAGCTTCCCATTATTATAACCACGACCTTTGGCATTGTTCCAAGATCTCCTTGACATTCCATAATTTTATTCTCATTTGGATTGAGTACCAATATTGAGCTCCACATTAGCAACCTCTAGGACCTCAAGCTAACATACAAGGGCATCAAATGAGTTTGACGTTGTTATGCCCTTAAGTTTATTATAAAAGGCATTCATGCATAGTGCACATTTATTTATTTTTAAGAATTTTAAAGATCTAAATTATCTTCATAGTTGGGAAGTGGAATACGCAATTGAGTTTAAGCCTGCCTATTAGGAATATGGGAAGGAATTCATCAGGGGAGTGATGATTTGACCACAATACTACCCATGCAAAAGGACACTCAAATATAAAATAACACAAGAGAGAAAGTATGCAAATATGAAAAGAGATTGTAGGAATTGTACACATGATGTACACCCATTTAGATTATATATATATATATATATATATATATATATATATAGGGGAGGGGGGAGATCAAAGTTGTCCAAGTATCCACTAAAGTACAACACCGGTAATATCTGCCAGACAACCAGCCCCTTCCTTTGGAGTAAAATGATGCTTTTTCTAATTGTGTTTTTTTCCATGAAAAAAATATCATCTTTATTTACTTTGGAGTAAACCAAAACACAGTCTTGAGATGCTCTTGGCATTAAATCTACATCTTCAAAGTGTTGTTGTAATTTTGATATTTTTCCAAAAAAAACAGGTACAAAATATTATAATGAATTTCTTCTTACAACCTTTTATCAAAATCTAAACTATCAAAAGAAGTAAAAGGTTTTCACCCTTCATTTCCTAAGTCTAAATTTTAGAATTGTAAGAGTAGACTATTACAAAAGTTCAAAATCCATATAACTTGTTCCAAATATTAATGCATGAAATTGATATCTTTTATCTCCCATAAAGTCCAAAAATTCCGTCTTTTCATCAATATCACCATCGTTGTTCTTTACTTACACCTATAGGTAGTTGAATTACCACCTCTAATAATACATCGATATCTTCATTATGCTATCTAAATATGTGGCAGTAATTTTTTAAATTAAGTTATATATATATATATATGTGGATTAAAATATAAATGAAAAACCAATTTCACTTAATACGTTTGATTCTTAAAGTAAATTATATAATTATAATTGTATAAATTTAAAAAATAATATTTAAACTTAATTAAAATAATTAAAATAATAATTTTAAATTAATTAAATTAAAAAACATTAAAAAAAATTTAGAAAATTATTAAGATTGTAAATTTAGTACTCATTTTCTTATTCACCATAGATATATAAATATAAGAAGAATAAGAATTTATATATATTTATATTTAGTTTATAAATTGAGCTTTTTGGGGATTCAAAAAATGACCATTGATTGGGAAAATGGAAAAATCCACATCTTCAACATTTGTTGAAAACAATAAGAGAACAAATGGAATCCTTTGAGTCATTCTCTTTCCAACATATTTATAAAGAGCTAAATTTTGAAGTTGGACAAGCTCTCTAAAATGGCCCTTGCTCTCTCTCCAGGCTTAATGGAGGTGAAGGAAATTGTCAACAACCATATTGTAAACCAATATGTATGTGTGTAAAGAAATTTTTGGACACAAAACATAGCAGCAAGAAGTATTGTATGACTAGTTTTATGTACAAAAAAGCCCACAATGAAAGAAAATTCTCGACAATCTTGATGTTTTGTAATGTATGCTCCTAGAGGACAGTGCATGTTTATTCAATCAGAATCAAGTGATTTTATTCCTTGGAAATATATATATAAGAAAAATAAATTTTGGTGGGCTAGCTCAAGTGGTTGAGTGCTGTAAGTTATGATCAGTATTGGGGTCAAACCCCCGGGTGGCTATACATCGCTATATAAGGGACTCACTTGATATCTCCATCAGGTTAGCTTTGTAAGAGCAAATGAGCGAGGCCCCTTCAGATAGGCTCCGTATACGTTATTTTTTTTAATTATTTGAATATTTAGAAAAATTCTTGAAATCCTCTGTGAAATAAATAATATGAAAGACAAAAGAAAAACAAAAAAATTGAATAAAACCCCTCATAAAATCTATCTCATTTGTATTCCTAACTTTCTAAATAGATAGAGTGCTTCATGTCTAACTACAAGAAACATATGGTGGATGGAAACTCACCATATTCCACTGAAAGGACAAAATGATAAGGGGAATGATCAATTCCCTAATGTTTCCTCTTTAAATTACGTCAAATACATAAGCACATCTCATGCATAAGACTAATTCAACGGGCGTGAGCATGGAAACAACAATTTGATTGGTTGTAAATAACCTATATATGTGAAAGATACATTGCTTACACCGACCAAATGCATAAATACGTTATGCAATAGGTATCTGACATGCATATTTGCCCAGAGTTGGCTAATCTCTAGACCATTTGCACATTTTCATGCAATTTTAGCTAGAATCTGGCAGCATGATTGTTGTTGAAAATGACATTTTCAGTGATAAAAATTCAATTTTTATTGTAAAAAATGGATTCAGGACCCTCGATTACCCTTGGGGCACTCATATTATGCAATTCCAATCACTGAAAACTACCCTTTCAGCAATTTCTGCCAGATTTTGCCCAGGAAACCCCCCAGATTTTAAGTGCAAATGGTCTAGAGTTTAGCTTATTGTTATTTCCCCCCAAAAAGTTTTGAGCCCATTTTAAAATTTACCGAAATAATAAAAATTCAAAAATTATATGGACTAATATGAAAGTTTGCTTCACGAGAAAACAAAACAAATAAAATAATAATAATAAATACTTATATACACATAATAGTTATAATAATAATAATTATAATAAACAATAATTTAATTTTAAAGTTGATTTAGTTAGACACCAAATTGGTAGATATTACTCCCTTCATTGTGGTACACAAAACCTTTCACATAGTGATTTGTCTATTACAGTTTATCTTATCATCTTTAGATTTGAACTTATAACTTTATAAAAATAAACACATATTTTGAACCACTAAATCTATTCATAATATTTTAAGAAAAATAATATCCTAGTTTCCAAAATTACCTTACTCAATAAAAACAATAAAAGCCCATCAAAATGTCATTGGTTCATAAAATATAAGAAAATCCAAAATTAAAAAGGCACAAATGTGCAAGCATCACAAAAACAATATTGTACTTGTCATTATTAGGTGGCATTTTGCATCCTTCATTCAAGAAATCCTCTTGAGAAACAGGATTATCCCTCATCAACCTTAATCATTCAATGGTGAAGTATGATAGTACTACCCTAAAATTGACAATTTCTCTAGTCTTCGATAGGTATTGGTCATTAACAAAAAGCAAACCTTTATAGCTTCTAATAATTTTTCATAGTTGCATACTTCCAACTTAGTGCAAGAATGTTAGTGAGTGTGAATATTTAGCAGATAGGCATGTGCAAAAAAAAAATTGACATAATTAATATAAACATGCACACTATTAGTAGAGGGAGCAACGATTAGGGTTTTAGATCAAGGGCTTGTAGGGTTTCCAGATGATGCCATTATATGGAGGCTAAGTTGAATCCAGTTCAACTTATCTCTGGGATTATTAGAAGTTTGAGCTTTTTACCTGGTATCTAGTTTTGTTTGGTACTCGTTTGGTGAGGAGTGTATTTAGAAACTGATCTTTTCAGCACAAGTTTTACTTTATGTGACTTCAATGTTATTATATTAAGTGCATGAAATGTGGTCGAGGCTAGTAGGTGTTTTTTTTTCGGTCAAGCTCAACCCGTGACAATATATTATTTATATTGTGTGCATTGTCACTGTTTTTCTGGATTTGAGATTATTTTTTTGGGACCGCTTGAGTGCCTTAGTCTTAGGTTTGCTTCCTTTTCTACCCTATTGTTTGTCTTGTATAATGGGCTCTGGAGATGACATAGAGCTGAAGGGTTTGTTAGAAGAAGAATTAGGATCTGATGATTGGTGGCTTCAAGAACAAGTGATTCAACCTGATAAGGTGTATAGGGGAATCGACCTTAGTCAACACCCAAAAATTATTTTGGGTAGTGGTGATGTAATGCCCCTCCGAAGTAACCTACTAATGTTGTGTATTCATAACCCCTAGTTGTTCTATCCTAGGAGGGGTTAATTGTAAAAAATAATAATAAAGAATGTGCAACTACTAGACTAGGATGCAAGTTTGTTAATTTTAATTAATACCATGATGATTTTAATAAGTTTATGCTAAGTAATGTGCTAGGTGACAAGGAGGGCGCATGAGGCCATGCCGACCATGAGTTGTCAACCAGAAAAGGAAATATGGAGCAAATCAAGAAAATACTAAAAAGAAACCAATCATGAAGATAGTTTCCTTCCAAATTAGTCGGAAGAGAAAAGGCGAGACAAAGAAGGCAACTGCAAAAAAATGCCAGGATAAAAAGTAGGCAACTCTTGGAGGGCACAGTTTCTAAAAGAGAAATAGGTAAGTCATTCAAAAAGGAAGGAGTGCATAGTTTCTAAAGAGGTAAAACAAAGTCAGTGAAAAAGAACTAGGGCACAATTTCTAAAAAGGTGAAAAGACATGACAGGGAAAAAGTAGGAAAGAAGATAAGTTTCTTCATTCACACATGAGGATGCCTTAGTTAATGTGTCTTGGGCATGAAGCAAAATTTCCTATATAGGAATGAGAGTGCACCCCTCTTCCAACTTTCGGTCATTGTGTTTGTGGTCTTGAGAGTTTGTTCTCAGTGGTTGAGTGATGTTCCTCAACTGATGCTTTTGGTGATGTGCCCCTTAGCCATTGTGTTCCATATTTTTTCATCATATCAGTGAATCCATTAAAGAAGTATTATTTCAGGTCTTGAATCCATTTCCATCCCAGTTTGAGTTCTATTGCAGAGATTGGGAGGTATCCCATTCGTACCACAAAAATATTCCTAGTCTTCTCCTCATTTCCGAGAGGATTTGAGATGGATATACAAGCGATTATTGATGGCTTCCAACCATTAATGATATATAATAATAGGTCCTAATATCAAATCCTGAGATGTGCCATATCTTTTGCAGAGCTCGGGTAGTTTGCCACTCTAAATTCTCAGAATTATTAGTCTTTCTCTCTTCTTGAAATAAGTTTAATGCTAATGGATGTAACTTTGAGACTCTTGTGAGATTTATTTCTATCCTCACTAGTCATAATTAATGCATTTAGGCCTATGTGCAATTAATTGATATATTTGAATCAGTTTGGTTATGTTTCGTGAATATTTTTAATACCCTTCCTAGAAGTCAATGAGTAATTGACTAGTTTCCAGTTTTGAGTGAATTAATAAGTCTAAGCCTAGAAAATTTATTTTATTTATATTCTAAACATTGAATAACATGATATTTAATATATTCCATTCCTAAACCTGAAGTTAATTACCCCCTTCTTGTGTTTGGAAAACCCTAAAGACGAGCCTATTACGCAGTCCTAGAGACTAGTTTTTCTGATGTGACCCTAATGATTCCTTTTGACTATTTTTGATATGTTATAATCATGCAAATGATTATGTAAACACCCATAACATATTTCTACAAGTCTTCTTAAGCATCTCATGGGCCTTGGTTGCTTGGAAATTGTTTTGTAAAGGTTTTAGTTGGCACAGGTTAGGAATCCCAGAATCTTGGCAGTAGAATTCAGTCAGGATGATGTTTGAAAACTAAAAGGGACCAACATCCACATTCGTAGGAACATAAAAAATAAATATCCTTCCTTTCCTTACTAATCTCACCTAAACCCTAGTTTTTCCCTCACTCACCATGCCAATTTCCCACTTGTCAGCTAAATGTTTTGAAGATTTATGTAATAGATTTAGTGAGCCTAAATTATGAATTAGGTTCATTTCAGTGGTATCAGAGCATGGTCCTATAAACCTTCTCTTAACTTACCTTGATGAGTACCAAAAGAGATCCCAATCCAAGACACAAAAATCCTGAAGATCTTTTCATTGTTGGAGAAGAGGAGGTCAATTCCATCCAAGGAAACATTTGAGGAGTGGAAGGAAGTATTGATGACATAGGCATAAGTAGAGAAGAGAAGGATGAAATATTTGCACAAAACCTGCTGAACATTATGGAGAAATTCACCCAAGTACAAATAGAAACATGAGACATTCTTTCTAGATTGGTGGACAAGAAAGAAGGGGAAGTCAACAATAGTGGTTCCCACCAAGAGGAGAAGAAGGTACTCAAGGAGAAAATATTCTCTAAGACTGGGCCCCATAATAGACCACATGAATTCAAAGAACTTCCAAGGTCTAATATTTCTATGTTTTTGGATCATAGGGTGGAGGAAGATAAAGTACAATTTGAAGGTGTCACACCTATAGAGGTTCGGCTCACATAATACATGGATTTCAATGAAGAGTTCAAAAGACATTTAACCTTTATATATTATTGTGATTGTCAAGAGAGGGTAAGAATTAGAGGATTTAATCGAATTCCTACTCAAAATTTTGAATTACAGAGAACCATAGGCAAAATTTCCCTTCCCTATTTTGATGGATTTGCAAAATGCACTGCTAACTTTTGGGTGAAAAAACTACACACTTACTTTAGCTGAATCCAATGATGGAAATAGATTCCATTAGGATGGCCACTGTGCATTTGGAAGGAGATGTAAGTGATTGGTGGTTTCATGGGTTAAGGAGCTTGGGGCATGATGTGGTGACTACCTATCAAGAGTTCACTAGTATATTAGTGAATAGGTATAACATAAGAGATATTGATATGCCATTCAGGGTTTTTGCTCAATTAAAGCAGTCATGAACTCTAAATGCTTACATTTCAGAATTCCAAAAGGTGTTTTTCATGGTTAGTGATGTGTTAGAAGCTCGTTTATTTGTTTTTACAGAAGGACTAGCAAAGCCACTTAAGGGTATGGTCAAAGCTCATCAGCCTTCTACACCAGAAGATGCCATGGATAAGACCCGATATCTTCAAGATGTTATCCCAAACATTATATTTCCACCAAGGAGTAATTTTCCCTATAGATTCAAGGATAAGAGGCCTTTCCAAAATGGTTCCAGTGGAAATTTAAAGAGGGATAACTTCTCTAAAGATTGAGATGAATTGAGGAAAAAGAAGTTGTGTTTTTCATGCTAGGAGCCATGGGTTCCCAACCATAAATGTGCTAAGGGAAAAAAAAATTATACTGAAGTATTTTCTAAAAGTAAAGATGAGGGAGGGAATGGGAACTAGTCAACATATGCAGATGAAAATTTTGAATCGGCTGATGAGGAGGAGCAGCTGCAACTGAATTTCGAAAAAATTGATGTTATGTCCGGAGTACGTATTAGAGGAATTTTGGGGTCTAAAATGGGCCTCCTAAGGAAAATAATAAAATAATAGTTAAAATAATAAAATAATATTGATAAATTTTGGAGGAAGAAAGAAAAAAACTACTTTTTGTGTTCGTATTTTCGACATATCTCCCTGTGTTTTTACTCAAATTTTGATCGGGAGAGCTCGTTGGATGCGGAATTTGATTCCGCATCCAACGAGTACCCACACTGTATACTTTTGATGGACCCCCCTACCCCAAAAACAAGAAATACCTAAAAAAACGTGATAATGATGTCATCATCACATTTTTTTCAGGTATTTTTTTATTTTTGGGGTAGCGGGGTCCATCAAAAGTATGCAGTGTGGGTACTCGTTGGATGTGGAATGAAATTCCGCATCCAACGAGCTCTCCCGATCGAAATTTGAGTAAAAACACAATGAGATATGTCGAAAATACGAACAAAAAAAGTAGCTTTTTTTAATGACAAATATGTCAATTCAACCATTATGGTTGACTTTTTTTTATTGAAATTCTATTGGTTCTTGAATTCCAACTCACAAAAACTTATTTTGGCACGTTTTCTTATAAGGCCCATTTTAGACCCCAAATTTCCTCTAATGTATATTTCATTCTCTCCAATTCAAAGGAGTATTCCAGGGGAAGAAACCCATTGTTTTGGTGGATGGAGGAGCTACCCATAATTGTAATGATATTGTAATGGTGGACAAAATAAATATTCCCACTAAATCCTTTGATGGGTTTACTATCATAACCCTGGGGAATCATTCCATGGACATCACAAAATGGATTCCCAAATTGCAAGTGACCATTGGGGACTATACAATTATTGAAATTTTTTATGTGGTGAATGTGGATAACACCAACATAGTGTTGGGAGTCCAATGGTTATTCTCAATTGGTGAGCATTTCGTGAACTACCAAGTTCCAGAAATGAAGTTCAAAAATTCTGATAGAAAACAAGTTGTTCTGAGAGGTTTGAATCCCTACCCAAATCAAATGGTCTCTTCCCACAATATGATGACTGTACTCAGACATGAAGACATAGAGTGGGATATTGTATGTTACATTGATACCCAAGGATCAGCCATATAAATTTACCAACACCTAGAGGACATTAAGGTACTACTCAAAAAATATGAGAGAAGTTTTGGAGATCTTCCTCCATGTAGACCACCAAATGGAGGAGTTGAGCATGTGATAGAATTGAAGGTAGGGACCCTTCCTATCATGATTCGACCCTACAACCACCCCAAAAGACTCAAAGATGAAATTGAGAGGACCATAAAGGATTTGTTGGAATTGCGGTTGATCAGACCCAATATGAGTCCTTTTGTTTCCGAGGTAGTTTTAGTGAAGAAAAAAGATGGGACCTTGAGGATGTGCAAAGACTATATGGTTTTGAATAAAAGAAATATTAAGAATCGATACCCCATCCCAAGGAGTGATGAGTTAGTGGATGAGCTACATGGGGCCAAATTTTTCTCCAAGATTGACGTTCATTCTGGATATCATCAAATTCGGATGAGAGAATAAGACATACAGAAAACAACTTTCCTCTATCATTATAGCCATTTTGAATTCATAGTCATTCCCTTTGTCTTGAGTAACGCACCTGCAACATTTCAATATTGCATGAACATGGTATTTAGGGAGCATATGCATAGGTATGTGTTAGTATTTTTTGATGATATTCTAGTTTATAGCAAAAATAGGAAAGAACATCTACAACATTTAGAAGTTGTACTGACTATTATTGCAAACCAGTACTTGTATGCAAATTTGTCCAAATGTGATTGTTGTCAGGAATATTGCACCTTCTGTGGACAGAAGCTATTTCGCTGGTCTGAATGGTTCAGATCCAGAACAAATAAGTGAACGACAAAGGGTGAAAACCTTCCCTGAATGTTGTAAACACCTGGAATAACGCTTTGATGACAAACCTATGTACCTACAGAACATGTCAAACAAACAAGGACATCAAAGCTACCAGAACATTATCTACTCATCCATACTAGTGACTAAGGAATCCAGTAACATATACATGCGATATCAGTACAACAGATATGTGGGACGGAAATCAGATTTACATTAAGAAATCAATGAAAGAGCTTACAACCATGTGCCTTAGTGTTGACAAACTCCTCCACAAGACAAACACCTCATCCTTGATATCTCTGACTTTATCTCTTGTGCTCTCTAATGGATTGGGCCGGATAGTCAATTCAGCAGCATAACATTACCATCCATTTCTATCCCTCAACTATGGGTCATGAGCTTGTATTTATAGGGATCAATGGATAGGGATAGTTGAGAGAATTGTGGGTGAGGTGGCCATAAGATCCTACCAAGAGGGATCTCGACTCCAACCAACCCAAATTGATAGGGATAATGTAGGACATGAGGCTTAAGTTCTAAAAGCCTCGAGAGTCCTCTTTTTTCCATTTTTACCAAGGGTACCGCTTATATACCTTTATGACAAAGTGATGAAGGGTAATAACTGCTCCAAGAACAAAGCCCATATGCGGTGGCACCTCTCATCTATAATAGGACTCAGGCAGTGTTGTATAAGGTACCGCTCATCAGCTAAAGGGAAAAAGCGGTGCTAGGGTTTTTTATGTAAAATTGACATCCAGAGCACTATTTCCACTCCAAGTTTGCAATTTAGGGAAAACATAGATGTTAGAGATCTTATCACATGCTGGTGACAGGATTTGGGTATAACATAATGTGCCCCAAAGCATGAGGCTCAAAGGGATACGACGGGAAAGAGATTTGAGAGAACAAGTTATCACTTTGAGGTAAGAGTCATCTTGATCAGAGAGTGTCATCGAGTAGGCATCTGCAATACATCAATATCTTTTGACTCATAAATAAGTATAACCTACTGCAAACCAATACAAGGCAGATCCATGAGAGGAATAAACAACCATGGCTACTAGAATACAACATAGATCCATGTGATAGAGGACTCAAACTTAGACATATCTACCAGACATAAAATGTAGATCTATGTCGTACAGCTATAACACCAACATAGATCCAAATCTTATGCTTTATAAGAATTTAGAGAGATCTCTCTAGGTGCAAACCTCTTCTTAAGTATTGTACTTAAGGAGATATTGATTTCACATTGTTTTATTTAAGGTAGACATATAATATTTTTATTATTAATATTTAATATTATTTATGGCTGACATATAATATTTTTTATTATTTTTTATTTTGTCAGTAACAAACATTACAACATCTCCCCAGACATGGTTTTAAAACCATGTGCAAGGCCTTCTTAAATCCATGGGTTGTTTAGGAGGCCTTGCACATGGTCTTAAAACCATTTGCAAGGCCTTCCTAAACCATGTACAATAAAGCCATGGGTTGTTTAGGAGTCCTTTCACATAGTTTTAAAACCATATGAAAGGCCAACAAGATATATTTATTACTTTTGACTTTTTAGAAGGTAAAGTTACAACATCTACATCATAATGGGCAAGTAAAAAGTAAATACTCACAAACATTACAACATCTCCATCATAATAGACAAGATTATCTATACTCAACATTGACAAGAGGCCCTATAGTGGACTATAAACCACCTCTAGATACAAAAACATGCTATTTTAATTTTTTTTAAATAAAATTATACATAAATAGTTCCAAATTTTAAAAGTAAAAAAAAAATTAGAAAACTACATAGTAAAACTTAAAATTAAAAAACTATATAAGCAAAAATATGCTATTTTAATATTTATTTTAAATAAAATTATACATAAATAGTTCCAAATTTTAAAAGTAAAAATTAAAACTAGAAAACTACACAAATTTACTTATACAACACGACTTAATTTAAAAGTTAAATGAAAAACTGCATAAATTTATTTTTAAAATGTTTAATTTGATTAACCCTGGTTGTTTAACGTGAACCTTGATATCTCCAAAAATGTTCTTTCGCGAGCGACCTCACAGTGATTGGCCATGCATTCAGTGTGATTTAGAACTATTTTAAAAAGCATAAAACTAGCACAGTTACAAGTGAAGTGGCAGTTGAATGAGGATAGACATAAGTAATTACTTAGTTTTACTTCGGGTGAAACAAAAGTTTAAATATATAATTTTAATTATTGAGAGAAGGCTATGTTGGTGAAGGAAGTCTTGACTATGTTTTATACCATATTGCTAAAATTAATATAAACACAAAACAAATACTATTTAATAAACAAAAAACAAAAATTAATTTGAAAATAGAACCACACTTGAGGTAATTTTGTTGTTCTACTTGAACAAATCCAAAATCTAAAAAAATATTTAAATATTTATCTACATAATTAAAACTTAAAATAACAACTAAAAATAAAATAAAACTTAAATAAAAAACCTCAATATTTAAATACTATCTACATAAATAAAACTTAAAATAACAACTAAATATAAAATAAAACTTAAATAAAAAACTTCATGTACAGCTATGTACTAGCTACTACAACATAGTAGATAGAATACTATTGCACTATAGAATACTATTGCACTGAAAAGAAATTTGGTTGCATAGTAGATAGAATACTATTGCATTGAAAAGAAATTTGTATATGCATTCTGCAAAGCAAAAATGAAATCAATCCCATGTATGAAGAAGAGAAAGGGCAGTAATATTTAAAAATGTAGATCATCTAAAGGAAAATATAGATGGCATAGTGCAGGCACATAGAGAAAATTGAAAAAATCTATGAGGTGAACAATATATCTAGGTATTGTATTTTTATTAAGGAATTGTAAACTTTTGAAAAAATGTATTTTTATTAAGGAATTGTAAACTTTCGAAAAAATAAAAATAGAGTGTATTGTAATTAATGGAGAAATTGCAGACTAATCGCGGTCTTGAAACAATACTTGGTCCATTAAATCAACCATAATCTTGATCATTTCTATGCATTTCAGATAAAGAAACTTTAAAAATGATGTGTTCTTCCAGCAATTAATAGTGTTCTTCCACTTTTTTCAAACCACCTGATTATGGATTGCAAGAGAAAAAAACTTAAGAAAATAATGCACTTCATAAAGATCCACGAGTAACTACTAGCAGAGAACAAGTAGAGAATGCTAATTTGCGAATACGTATATCACAGTTATATATGTAGGTTTGAGCTAAATCAATATGCAAACTTAGTAGAAAAAGGAAATACAATATAGCATCCACATTGATATTGCTAGACCATACATATAAACTAACACAGGAAAAAACATATAACAAACAGAGATGCAACTTAACCAAAACATGAATGCACAAGTTAATAGTCCAATAGCATGACTTAGTGTTAGGTGAAGAAAAAATACTTGAGTGATACCTCTAGAGAACACCCACAATAAAGGATAAGTGTGAATGCTCTATTTTCATTAACAATGATACACATATAAGTATAATGTGGCCTGATGCTTGGCTTCATTTTTCAAGGGGTTTATTAGAATATAAGATGATTTTTCATATTCCTTCAATATTTCCTAATCCAAAGAATTAGGTTGCCAACATAACTCATATTTTGTATCCAATTATGATTATGTTAACCTTTGGCTTGTTGCAGTTATGTATTAAGTTTGACCATTTATTTATCTAAGCATTAGTTTGGATTGAATTTAATTTAGATGAACATGTTATGGGTTTGATCCACCCACATATTTGCATGAAATATGCTAATAAGAAATAAAATTTTGGTCCAACATTAGCTTACAAATTAAAGTGGTGTTTCATGGGCATGTGACCATGGTAAATTGAAGCTAGAAAGGCATGATAAAAATTGGAATGGACACACAAAAGATGCTAATAAATAAGTGTTCAGTGAAAGCATTGTTTTAGGGAATTGCTTTAACCACAATGTAAATGGACATAAGCTTGTAATACCTATTTAGTCATGCGTACCCCAAGGAAAAAGTTTGGGGTGAAATTTAGCCCATAGGATAATTTTTGAGTTTTTTTCCCAAAAACTATTGGTATTTTTCTCAAATTCCATAGGATTAAAAAAAAATTCCCTAACAAAGACCAGAATTGTCCAAAAATTATATAAACCATTTAGGAATTTGAATATATCCTAAAAAATATCACCAAACATTTTATGTTTGGAAATTTGATAATTATTAAGATTCACCAAGGTTTCTACACTTTAAGAAAATTATGCATCCTTACAATTTGGTGTACACCTAGTTTATTGGGTCATCTTTGAAAAATATAGACCTAGATTTTAGGTAGACCGAAGAGGGGGTGAGGCATGTTGTATTCGAGGACATCGACCCCAAATCAAATTTAAAGACTTGCATAACTCTATTGTAAAATGTCAAAAGTGGTCGACGTTGGCTAGAGTGTACACGACAAATAGATATCTAATTGGTGGTGGTTTTACCTATACATGGTTTCCATGGTAAAAACACTCATTACTCTTATGTGCTTGTTTTTGTGCATTATTATTATTATTATTATTATTATTATTATTATTATTTTCTAACATGTAGTATCAAAGGGAGGTTATTACTAGGAGTACATGCAACATTGGTTGAAGAAGGACATCGAGCATAGTGGATAAAGAAGTACTCACTTAAGGAGTGCTTGATTCGGTGAATGTAGTAGAGATGGATGTATGTAAACTAGTACTAGATGTTTCTTGCGTCACTTACTTTTGTAAGCATTTTTTAGGGAGTTGGAATTAATCACAACGTAAATGTCTATATAGTTGTAAGACCTATTTAGGCATGCATACCCTAGCTTGGTGGGCCACCTATGTAAATGTTAATGTAGATATAGGTAGACTTTGAGAGAGGGTTGGTGCTTACCCCAAATCAAGTTTAAAGAGGGAATGTTGGATTAATCTTGACTTGGTTCAAGAGTGATTTAACATAAGCTTGATTTGTCAATAATGAGTTTACCATTAGTGGTTTTTGGGCCCTAACATGGTTTTAACATGTGTTGAAGCCTATTTAAAGGCTTGAGTAACTCCATTCTAAAATTTCAAAAGTAGCAGATGGTGGGTAAGTGACTAAGACTAATAGATATTCAATTGGGGGTGGTTTTCCCTATATATGTGTTTTCTTATTAAGTGTATGTGTGTTATACTTATTTCCTAACATATTTTATATACATGCAATGTCTTAAACTCCTTTAACAAAAATTTCTTCTTTGGTTATTTGTTTGGAATCACTACCTATTTTAGTGTTGGTAGAAGCAACCCTTGATATACTATCAACTAGTCCTTTTCTTGATTATCTCTTAAGGTGCATCTAAATGCTTAAGAAATAATATAGCATGCATATGTAATATCTGTATCCGGATGTTCTCAATGATTACTCAGTTGAATAATCAACCAATGGAAAATAATTCCAATATGAAATATAAAATAAAGATTAAAGATTAATGATGATAAAATATTACAAAGTGAGTGCCATATATATATATTAATTGTAAAGGCACTTTGGATACCATCCATGAAAGGATGCGTCATTTTAGAATAGTTTACTAATAACCATTTATTAATTA
>LPNX011184216.1:23938-36245 GCA_001517045.1 Pseudotsuga menziesii
AAGGAGAAGATGGATGTATTTTCTAGTGGGAGGAGACATTGTTCATGATGTGTTTTGTAGTGGGGGAATATTTTGCTAACCCACATCATTTATTAGAGGGTATGAGATATAATTTACTACTTTTAATAGAAAAAAAATAAGGTATTGAAATAAGAGATTGAGTGATCGACGTAGTGTCTTCAAAACAATGTCTTTAGTAAGGAACCTTAAATCAAGACGGTGATTTATGCTCAATAATCATTTGAAACTAGTTGAAATTTGGAATGATAAAAAATGCTAACTTCAAATCTCACTCCATTAATCAAATATGAAAGAAAAAATGAATAATTATTTTAAGGGCATTGCTTCAAAGGAGTCCATGAAGAATATTTCAACAACAAAGCTCATGTAAAATAGTTCATTTAGATAAGATTACCTAACAATAAGGAAACAAAACATATAGTATCATAATTAACACAACCACAACAAAAAAAAAATATTATTATTCATATATTCATGTGAGAAAATTCATAACTTAATATTAAATTTCAATAACAACATAAAACTTTACAACATATGGATCAATTCACTATTCATCTCTTACCACCACTAAATAACATGTTTACTACTTAAACATGAGGCGTATATATATAACGAACGATTTGTTTCCCATTTGTTTATATCCTAAATTACCCTGTGGATTGGATTTAATTTTGGAAAGATGAAAAAGATGACAATTGACTTCACATGAGTATTGACTTCTCTTCACATGAGTACCTTCTAAATTGACATTCTTGAACTAAGTTGGAAATATGCATCCATGAGAAACGTTTGGCAGCCACAAATGTTTTGTTGGTTGGTTGTCACTGACCAAATATCTACCAAAGACTAAAATTATGTGGGCCAATTTGAGGTTACCCTTGTCACAGTTGACCATCAATGATCGAGGTTGGCGTGTTATAATCCTCTTTTACCCTTTGAATGAAAAATGCCACCTAATAAATGATAAAGAAGGTTAAGCTTAATTTGATTCTCATTTTACCGTAATCTTTTGGTTTTATCCTATTGTTTGTTTGGACGACGATTCCACAATTGTGACCTTTTAATTTTCGACTTCCATAAGATGAATAAGTTGCATTTTGGTATGCTTGTATTATATATATTACGGTTAATAGTTTAAATATTTTCATTGTTAAATTCCAAGATAATCAATGAATTATCTTTTTTTGTTTTTTATAAATACATTTGTACTAATTTATGTTGAAAATAATTATATAAATGTTTATTTTCATTTATAAGTTATTTGGAAAAACCAGAAATATACTTATAAGGTATGAGTTTATTGCTTTGCAATTATTATCTTTGAAATATTGATCATTCTTTCCACAATTTTTACTTTATATTTTATAAATATAAATAGGTGCTACAATCTCTTATCATATTGACATACTTTTTTTATTGTGTTTTTAGGTATTTGAGTATCTTCTTGCATTTTTAGTATCGTGGGCATATCATCACTCCCCAAGCAATTCCTTCTTGTAATTCTAATAGCAAGGCTTGAGCCCAATTGCATGTTCCACTTTGGAACTTCAAAGATAGTTTAGTTCTTTAAAAAAATGTGCACTGTGCATGAATTCCTTTCTCATAGACTCAAGGGCCTAACAACTCATTTGATGCCCTCATATGTTAGCTTGAAGGCCTAGAGGTTTCTCATGTGGTGTGGAATTTAATATTGGTACTCGATCCAAATGAAATAAAATCATTAAATGTAAAGGAGCTCTTGAAATAATGCTAAAAGGTTATGATTATAATAAGAAGAGGATTATGGGTGGCATGAGTTGGGGGTTCTCTTAGACACTAATATAAGTATAGAAATACCATACTCTTGGAAATGGGAATCCCCACAAATAATGAAGAGACATATACTTTGCATCTTGGGATAAAATTCCTCAAGAATGATCACATCAATAATATGACGATCTTTAGATATATTCTTTTCTGGTGGTCAAGCAGAACATTCTCTCAAGGATGGCTCTATTCAAAGCATATAAATATTAAAAGAACCTATTGGAACATTAATAGCCTTGAAAACGCAAACCATTTTCATATAAGGTGATTCAATTCATTAACAGATAAAAAGATAATCTTGTTATGTATTTGGACAAGGGGTCTTAGTTAAAAATAGGGACCCACTTGATAGGATGTGGCCCCCCTAGTTATTATATGTTTATCAACAACAAGGTTAAGGTAATGGCATCACTTCTCCCTAAAGGAAACAAGGGTCAAGGAACCACTTATCTCTTTGAAGAAGGTTGAATGCATGTAGTTCTTGTCGGCATTAAGCCACACGAGGGAGCCATAACACTACCTCATGCTTTAGGATCCTTCCAATATTCTCATTCTATTATCGGTGAGTGTTCTTTTATGGCATCATTGTGTTGGTTTTATGTTAGGCTATGTATTTGAATTTTTAGAGCCCATCTTAGCCTGTAGTGATGGGGTGGTTATTCATGTAAGGTTGAGAACTCATGGGTTGAGCACTCACATAGATGCTCTATGGTAATTGTTTGAGGTTTTTCCCATTATGGTTGTATTAGGGGGATATTTCTTTAGTCTTGGGTCTAAAATGTCCAATCCCACTCATCACAACCTAGTGGGAGTAGAGGGTAGTGATGAAATCAAGAAAATTCAAGTCATCATATGAATACCTAGCTTAATGGTATAAGGTAGTTGTAGCTAGGAATATTGCACCTTCTACGGATAGAAGCAGTTCCTCTGGTCTGCATGGTTTAGATCCAGAACAAATGAGTGAACGATAAAGGATGAACACCTTCCTTGAATGTTGCAAACACCTAGAATAATGCTTTGATGGTGAACCTATGTACCTGCAGAACACGTCAAACAAACAAGCACATCAAAGCTACCAGAACATCATTAACACATCCATACTAGTGAATAAGGAATCCAATAACATATACATGTGAGATCAGTACAACAGATATGTGGGACGGGAATCAGCTTTACATTAAGAAATGAATGAAGAAGCTTACAACCATTGTCTCAGTGTTGAAAAACTCCTCCACAAAACAAACACCTCATCCCTGATAACTCCATCTTGCTCTCTTGTGCTCTCCAATGGATTGGGCTAGATATTCAATTCAACAGCATAACATTACCATTCAGTTCTCCCCCCTCAACTATGAGACATGAGCTTGAATTTATAGGGCTCAATGGATAGGGACAGTTAAGAGAATTGTCGGTGAGGTGGCCATAAGATCCTACCAAGAGGGATCTCGACTCCAACCAACCCAGATTGATAGGGATAAGGGAGGACATGAGGCTCGTGTTCTAGAACCCTAGAGAATCCTCTTTTTTTCATTTTTACCAACCGCTTATATACCTTTATGACAGAGTGGTGAAGGGTAAGAACTGCATTAAGAACAAAGCACATATGTGGTGGCACCGCTTTTCTATGACATGACTCAGGTGGTGCTAAACAAGGTACCACTCATCAGCTAAAGGGAAAAAGCGATGCTAAGGTTTTTCATGTAGATTTGACATCAAGAGCATGTTTCCCACTCCAAGTTTGGGATTTTAAGGGAAACATAGGTGTTAAGGATCTCATCACATGTTGGTGACAGGATTTGGGTATAACAGTAGTTGGTAGAATATATTTGTATATATTTGGAGAAGCATAAAGTAAAACAAGAGGAATTGGACTACAACTTAAAGGATAAAGACAAGAAAATTGATGAACTTGCAAGTGACACTAACATGCACTATTATATAATCTTTGGATTTACTCGTGAGTGTCGCTCTACCATAGCTAAACCTTTTCCTTCTTCTAGTTCAAGGAATTTTGAGCAAGAAATTATCCCATAAACAACTATGGGTACAATAGAGGAATCTCATTCTTGAGTGACAAAGAGACCTAATTAAGATGACCATTTTATGGAGGAAGCACTCCGTGGACATCATTTTAGTTAACTTCATCTTAGTTTCCTATGCAATTCACTTGTATTTTGTTGATTGGCCAATATATATGACTTTAGAGTTTTAGGCATAGAGTGGATTTGAATTTTTGGTAAATTTCAAAAATGTCATGGAAGAATTTTGTTTGTTTGATCAGCACATAGAAGAAATTTTTAACAAGTTTTGAACAATATGTATGATATGGTTTTTTGGTCTTCCATAGCCCTTTAAATAAAAGTTTTTTCTTGTTTATGTACTACTCATAATAATAAACAAATAAAACACAAGGATTATTTCCAAAATTAATTTTTATATAGGAGGTTAAAATCAACCTCTTTTGGTAGGGAAAATTTTAGGGGCAAAATTTAGTCCCATGAGCTAATTTTTTAACTTTTTTCCAAAAAACTATTTGCCATTTTTTTTAAATTCTAAATGGACTCAAGCAAATCCTATGGGATAAAAGTATTTCCTCTAAAAATCGCCAAAATTGTCAAGAAACTAAATAAAACCCTTAGTAATTTGAAGCTTTTTAGAAAAAAATTTCCCAACATTTTATGGTTGAAAATTTAGAAATTAGTAAGATTCACCAAGGTTTCTATATATTAAGAAAATTATGGATCCTTAAAATTTTCCTTGCTCTTTAGTATCAAATCATGATTAGGCCACCCTTTGATTTACCCTTGTTGTTTAGTATCAAATCATGATTAGGCCAACCTTTGATTTACCCTTACTCTTTAGTATCAAATCATGATTGGGCCAACCTTTGATTTACCCTTGGCTTGTTGCATTCTATATTATGTGAGAGCATTGATTCATATATAATGATTTTGTTTGGATCTTACTTAATTTACATCAGCGGTTTTTGCACTTGATCCACATCTAGGCATCAAATATGCTAATTATGCCGATAGGCGTAAATATCAATGGTATTTTTGAGGGATGGACTTGCTTGAGCGGATCATCAAGACCTTGCAAATCACGCCAAGTGGATGCTCCAGATCATTTCAATCGTCTGATCTTTTAACACTCCTAACTAGCCGCATCTCAGATTCGTTAAGAGATTCGTTAAGGTGAATGTTAGTGTTTCGTTTATGTTTTGATTAGCAGTTAGACCTCTCTGGCAGCTACACCGGCTTATGGTACCAGTTAGACGTCATGGCAGCAGCAGTTAGACCTCGTGGCAGCTACACCTACCTATGTCCCGCACACAGGAGTTGGTTATGAGATCATGGTTGAACATCATGGCAGTGGTGCATAATTCTTTCTGCATTCAAGCCACTTGTCGTCATTCATCCGTGCTGCTGGCATTTACCAAAGCATTTCTGCCAACTTCCTCTAATGTCGTTTCCTGAAGAATTCCCTAATGCTTTCAAAGACTGCTATCTTCAATGGATTCACAAGCTGAAGAAGCTTCACTCCCACCTCAAAGAAGCCCTACAATACAAGGACGTGATTTGCATGGAGGCTCAAGTCGAACCGCTACGTCTCTATTTCGAATCCTGCTATGACGCCCTGGACCACGCAACGAAGTAGGACGTGTTGCAAGTCCTGACACCCGCCTGGAGAACCACCCTGGAGAAACCCACGGAGTTGTTCAAGACTTTGAGGGAGAAACATGGGGACAACTTTGAAAACTTTTTGTTTCAGAGAGTTGTTCCTGTAGTGGGAGACATTGCAGCAGATCATAATCTTGGAATTGATAGAGACAGCACAAGAGAGCACCTCTGGGAAACTCTGGACTCTATTGTAAATAATGTAGCAAGCACAGTGTTTGATGACAGGTTTGTTTCATTTCTAGATAGCTGTAATTTCCATGTTTATAGGATTGAAGTGTTTGTATCCTAACTTCAAACAAATGTAGATATGACATTTCACTCAATGTCAACACAAAAGGAGCTGAAAATATTGTGCAATTCGCCAAACGATGCCGTAAACGTCAAATCCTCCTGCACGTCTCGACTGGTAAGCACATAAATGTTTATGATATGTAATGAATTGGATTGATAAGTTATGGTCACATTTCTAATTCTTTTAGGTTTACTGTTGGATCAGAAAAGTAGCGCATTATTTTAGTTTTCAGATATTTATTTGTTGGAAAACAGAACTGAAATTATCTTGTTTTGGCCAAGGGTTTCTTACACTCCACACCTCCACACCACTGCATCATGTTTAATTTTGGAAAATTCTAATGAAAATATCATTAGACAAATATCATAAAATGTTCTCTTAAAAAAATTGAAATTCTTAGACAAATTTTTTTTATTCTAATAACTATGTTATAAGTTCACGATGCCGTAAACTTCAAATCCTCCTGCACTTCTCGACCGGTAAGCACATAAATGTTTATGATATGTAATGAATTGGATTCATAAGTTGTGGTCACATTTCTAATTCTTTTAGGTTTACTGTTGGATCAGAAAAGTAGCGCATTATTTTAGTTTTCAGATATTTATTTGTTGGAAAACAGAACTGAAATTATCTTGTTTTGGCCAAGGGTTTCTTACACTCCACACCACTGCATCATGTTTAATTTTGGAGATTTATTTTATATATAATTGTTGGAGTATTATAGTGAAACATGGATGGACCATTTATAAAACTATGTGGTGAGGTGAAAATTTTTGTAATACAAAGAAGATTGAAAACTAAAATCACTTTTCCAAAATGGATAAATGAAAATATTTATTAAAATAAGAGTTTTCTTAATTTTCTTAACTTATCATAATTGATATTAAGTTTATGTTCGCTTTTTAAAACTTTGTAAGCATAAAAATGAAATTCAACAAAATAATATATCATAAAATGTTCTCTTACAAAAAAGTGAAATTCTAATGAAAATATCATTAGACAAATATCATAAAATGTTCTCTTAAAAAAATTGAAATTCTTAGACAAATATTTTTTATTCTAATAACTATGTTATAAGTTCTTTCATGGTTATGTTAGTTTATGCACTTTAAGTGAGAAAGTAAATTTTATGATTGTGAATAGTATTGAGATACTTCCACTGTAGAAGCTGATTATTTTGACTTTAACGTTGTATTTAGTCACTATAGAGTAAATGTAGATAATATTCTATATTTGTGTTGATGATAACGATAATGTAGTATTTAATGTTTTTACACTTTTTATTATGAGCTATGGCAAATATTACTTAATTTGTTGTATGTCAATTAATGCGGTTTCAGAAGGTATAGTGTCCATTGGATTTCAAACATATTAAAATCTAATTGACACCATCTATTAAGGCCATATTAACTGACCTGCAAGGCCATATTAGTTCACTTATCATATTAATTGATTGCCGATCAATAGTTAATTTTGGTAGCCAACAACCTTGAAGCGTTGAATCGCTCACTTTGGTTTCCCATCGATATGACCGAACGTATAAAATTAAGATAAAGATGCCATTTAATGTCTCTATTTATTTTTAAATGTTAAGTTTCCTTCACATCGAACCAATTGTTCATTTGAAAAAATATCACCGCTATTTTATATATTTCAACATTCTTTTGATCTCAATTTCCTTAAGATTATTATTTTAAAATTACATTTTGGATTTATATTTTTTTTAACAAAATTCCTACATTTTATCCCTGAGAAAGTTTGCAAAAGAACTTTATTACATACTTTCAAAATAAGATAACTGTAAAATGTGGTTGTCCATGTAACTTTTTCAACAATATTTTTTTTGTTTTGTTGAAAATTAAGTCTATACTTCAGTAAGTCTATACTTGAGCAGTTTAAACATGCCTGTAAACCACAGGTTGGAAAAAAAGACTAGAAAGGAATGGTTACATAGGCAACATGGGAGATATTTCAAAGTTGATTTAAATTGGTGTTGCATTTGTAATTACGCGGATACATACAATTCAACAAACTCTTACAAATCAAGATATGGTTTAACAATATGTAATATGTAATCAACTTTTTTTTCATTAAAACAAATATGTGTGTGTGTGTGTGTGAAAGACTGTTTTTACATTTATTGAAAATGTTGCATTCTAATGTTTATTAACTAATGTTATGTTTGACACCCACAAAACCTAATATGTGACACATATTATAGGGAAACACAACACATTATTAATTGTGGAAATTTTGTATTACAATGCAAAAAATTAGATTTGTAACACACAAATCAAAATATATATAGATTTGTTTCTAGGATGAATGATCTAAAAATATAGAAAAATGTTACAAGAACACTAGAAAGAAAATGAAAATGACAATGAAGTACAAATTTTAAAAAGGTTAATAATTTTCTTGATATATATATATATATATATAGTCGTTTGACAAAAGAAATAGTTTAAACCACATATACTATAGGGAAACACAACACATTATTAATTGTGGAATTTTTGTATTACAATGCAAAAATTTAGATTTGTGACTCACAAATCAAAATATATATAGATTTGTTTCTCGGATGAATGATGTAAAAATATAGAACAAAATCCAAGATTTGACATATCAATAATGTGACATTCGAAGTTCATTGTGTTATGCTGCATTGTGACACTGAGCAAGGGTTATATGTGTAATATGACAAAGGATTATGTCCCATTCTAACATTCATTAAGGATTGAAAAATGATATACACCCACACAACCCAATATATGACACATTCATAATGTAAGTTTTGACGTCCATCATTGTGACATTCATCAAGGGTTTGTTACAGTGGGCATTTAATAAGCGTTATGTCGCATTGTGACGTTTATCACGGGTTATGTTACATTAACGACATTCATCAAGGGTTATGTCACATTGTGATGTTTATCAAGGTTTACGTTTCACTGTGATGTTATCGAGGGTTATATCACATTACGACGTTAAGCCATGGTTTGTTACAGTGGGCGTTTAATAAGCGTTATGTCGCATTGTGACGTTTATGACGGGTATTAGCGACATTCATCAAGGGTTATGTCACATTGTGATATTTGTCAAGGGTTATGTCGCATTGTGATGTTTATCAAGGTTTACGTTTCACTATGACGTTATCGAGGGTTATATCACCTTACGACGTTCAGCCATGGTTTGTTACAATGGGCGTTTAATAACCGTTATGTCGCATTGTGACGTTTATCACAGGTTATGTTATATTAGTGACATTCATCAAGGGTTATGTCACATTGTGATATTTGTCAAGGGTTATGTCACATTGTCATATTTGTCAAGTGTTATGTCGCATTGTGATGTTTATCAATTTTGACGTTTCAGTGTGATGTTATCGAGGGTGGTATCGCATTACGATTAAGCCATTAATAATGTGATAGTGGGCATTTAATAAGCGTTATGTCACATTGTGACATTTATCACGGGTTATGTTACATTAGCGACATTCATTAAGGGTTATGTCAAATTGTGATATTTATCAAGGGTTATGTCACATTGTGATGTTTATCAAGGTTTACGTTTCACTGTGATGTTATCGAGGGTTATATCACATTACGACGTTAAACCATGGTTTGTTACAGTGGGCGTTTAATAAGCGTTATGTCGCATTGTGATGTTTATGATGGGTTATGTTACATTAATAACATTCATCAAGGGTTGTGTGACATTTGTCAAGGGTTATGTCACATTGTGATGTTTATCAAGGTTTACATTTCACTATGACATTATCAAGGGTTATATCACATTACGACGTTCAACCATGGTTTGTTACAGTGGGCGTTTAATAAGCATTATGTCGCATTGTGACATTTATCACAAGTTATGTTACATTAGCAACATTCATCAAGGGTTATGTCACATTGTGATATTTGCCAAGGGTTATGTCACATTGTCATATTTGTCAAGGGTTATGTCGCATTGTGATGTTTATCAATGTTGACGTTTCAATGTGATGTTATCGAGGGTTCTATCGCATTACGATTAAGCCATGGTTTGTTACAGTTGGCGTTTAATAAGATCTATGTCGCATTGTGACGTTTATCACGGGTTATGTTACATTAGCGACATTCATCAAGGGTTACGCACATTGTGATATTTGTCAAGGGTTATGTTGCATTGTGATGTTTATAAAGGTTTACGTTTCACCATGACGTTATCGAGGGTTATATCACATTACGATGTTAAGCCATGGTTTGTTACAGTGGGCGTTTAATAAGTGTTATGTCGCATTGTGACGTTTATCACAGGTTATGTTACATTAGCGACATTCATCAAGGGTTATGTCACATTGTGATATTTGTCAAGGGTTATGTCACATTGTCATATTTGTCAAGTATTATGTCGCATTATGATGTTTATCAATGTTGACGTTTCAGTGTGATGTTATCGAGGGTTGTATCGCATTACGATTAAGCCATTAATAATGTGATAGTGGGCATTTAATAAGCGTTATGTCGCATTGTGACATTTATCATGGGTTATGTTACATTAGCGACATTCATCAAGGGTTATGTAAAATTGTGATATTTATCAAGGGTTATGTCACATTGTGATGTTTATCAAGGTTTACGTTTCACTGTGATGTTATCGAGGGTTATATCACATTATGACGTTAAGCCATGGTTTGTTATAGTGGGCGTTTAATAAGCGTTATGTCGCATTGTGACGTTTATGACGGGTTATGTTACATTAGCGACATTCATCAAGGGTTGTGTGACATTGTGATATTTGTCAAGGGTTATGTCGCATTGTGATGTTTATCAAGGTTTATGTTTCACTATGACGTTATCAAGGGTTATATCATGTTACGACATTAAGCCATGGTTTGTTACAGTGGGCATTTAATAAGCGTTATGTCGGATTGTGAAGTTTATCACAGGTTATGTTACATTAGCGACATTCATCAAGGGTTATGTCACATTGTGATATTTGTCAAGGGTTATGTCGCATTGTGATGTTTATCAATGTTGACGTTTCAGTGTGATGTTATCGAGGGTTCTATCGTATTACGATTAAGCCATGGTTTGTTACAGTTGGCGTTTAATAATCTTTATGTCGCATTGTGACGTTTATCACGGGTTATGTTACATTAGCGACATTCATCAAGGGTTATGCACATTGTGATATTTGTGAAGGGTTATGTTGCATTGTGATGTTTATGAAGGTTTACATTTCACTATGACGTTATCGAGGGTTATATCACATTACGACGTTAAGCCATGGTTTGTTATAGTGGGTGTTTAATCAATGTTATGTCGCATTGTGACGTTTATCAAAAGTTATGTTACATTAGCGACATTCATCAAGGGTTATGTCACATTGTCATATTTGTCAAGGGTTATATCGCATTGTGACGTTTATCACGGGTTATGTTACAATAGCGACATTCATCAAGGGTTATGTCATGTTCTCATATTTGTCAAGGGTTATGTAACATTGCGATAATGCCCAAGATTGGACACATTAATAATGTGTTTTTGGATGTTTAGAAAATTTCTTGTTGCATTATCAACTATGGCCATGTGATTCACCAAAGTAAACCATGGTTAAGTATGACCAATGAACCACACCCATAACAACAATAATCTTTTATTATTACTTTAATTATAATATTTTAATTAAATACCATATTCATATTATAATATAATCAATAATATTATAATTATTTGATTAATATATAACATTATAAGTCAATGACATTATTTTAATTAATTATTATTATATTAAATTAATTAATTAATATACTTTTATCAATGCTATTTTATTTATTGAGACTATTTTTTAATAAATTGTATATTATAAATATTTAATTAATATTATAATGTTATAAATAATTATATTTAAAACATCGTAATTAATTATAATAATTTAAAAATGATTCATAATTAATTATTATAATAATTTTTTTTTTTTATTAACACGTTAATTGTGAATAGTGATATCACTATATATAGAGATACATTAGAATATAATATTATAATTGTATTATATTATTTATAAATAATTTGTTTTTATAAGTTCAATTAATATTATATATATTAATAATATTTAATAATTTTGATTAATAAAAAAATGGTTTAGATTTTAGATTTTTACAACTAAATATATTGCTCATCCTTAAATAACTATTAAATAATTATAATAAATTCTAATAGAAATTGTTTAATAGCTTATATTTTGATAGTATTATTTAAAAAAATTTATTTAGAGTTTATATCTTTATTTTAAAACATAAATACATTTTTTTGTTATTTTATATCTTAAATGTTTTTTTCAAATCATCATCATTCAATTGACCATAATGTTCCTCAAATAAAAAATTAATCATGAATTAAAAATAATTAAATACTCATCGTTCAACTTATCCCAATCTATAAAGTAATCTAATAATTATGTCTCATATGCATTATGATATAACCCGAAGTGTTATGATATATAATATTATTGTGACACA
>LPNX011184270.1:3600-41669 GCA_001517045.1 Pseudotsuga menziesii
GAAATCATAGTAGCATTTAGAGAATAATTTTCACATGATTGGGAACAACAATAACCCTTGGGAAGAAGGCAACGATTATGTAGACAAGAAATCTCTTTATAATGAAAAAGGTCCTTCTCCTTAAATGAGAATAAAGGTATTCATCTCAATTAATTTTCATGTTGTTAATCTTTAGGGTTGTATGTGTGGTTGTTGCAAAAAATCAAATTTGTTTTCTAAATCACCTATATTAGCAAATGAGTGGAGAAACAAATGATGATATTTCAATATGAACAAGGTTTACATCCAAACACTAACACATTTAATCACATAGTATGATGGTATTTGTAAAATTACACCACAAAATTTCTCTTTAGATGTACTTTTAGACGATTAAGAGGGAAACATATTAGTATTGTGGACTTTAATAATGTATCACATACATTTTTTAGAGGTAGACATGTCTACTTATGTTCATTGTAGACCATATAAAAATTTATGTAGAATAATTGGAAAAAGTGGAGAAGAAATTCATAAATCCTTTTTTCCTTGTAATTGATTCATATCTCCACTTAGAACAACAAATCCAATCCAAGGACAAAATTTTAAATATCAATTGGTACATTAAACTACTTCTCACTCAAGTGTCTACATTTCCACAATATAGAGTAAAGATGCAACATAGACTATAGGAGGGATATTATACCATCTAGAAATAGCATCTCTAATGGTAAGAAGAATCACAGGAAGTAGATCTATCTACAAATATAATTCTCACAAGCATGCACAAGGAAAAGGCTCAGGCATATGCGTTTTGGAAATTTACATATCGCATATGCGTTTTGTAATATTTCATATCGCATATGCGATATATCGGATATGCGATATTTAACATTACAAAAACGCGAATGCGATATATCGGATATGTGATATAGGTTTCCACAAACCTTAGCCTTGTGTTTGGGCTCGGGCTATCCTGAACGTACCATCAATAACGCATATGCGTTCTTGATTTGCACTTCGGAAGTGTGTTTCTGATTTCCTAAGTGGCATCAAAAAGTGGAACCAACTTCGTGCGAGCGCCCTATACTTGAATTGATTAAACTATAATTTTCCCTAAATGTGAAAAGCTTCAATTTCACTCAAGATTTTAATACAAGAAACATTCTTGATTATAATGTATTTACTGTAATGAAACATTCTTGATTATAATGTATTTACCCTAATGAGAGAAGAGTCATACTCAATGCATTCTTATGCAACATCATATACCATAGAATTCACTTAACATGGTGTGATAAAGAATACCTTTACGCAATTATTAAAGTCTTTCATGAATTGGTTTTAAGTGACATGGGAATTGGACATTATTTAACTCATTTAGAGAACAATCAAAATTAAGACATGAATCTAATTGTATATATATTTTATAAATAATTGTCAACAACCATTCAAGGACATTCCAACAATGGCTTGTAATCAAGTTTAAGACATATAGGAATCTGATTGCAAACAAAGTTGTATAAAGAATTTTCAATGACTATTCAAGTTTACTTCAATGGCGATTTTTATAGTGTTATTATGGCAATCAATGTGGATATTGTTATAGCGTGATTTACCACAGCTTATGAATCATGCCTTGATGGCATTCCCTTCTCCCTATGCAGACTCACTATACCTCCCTTACTCACTATAGCCCTTATGCTTTAGTTTAACCCTAAAAATACATTTTTGAAGATGCAAGTGAATCAACAACTATGAAGCTCGTGTATATGAATCTTGCAACATTATAGCCCATGTAAATCGGGTTTTATGCTAAAAAACAAAAAATATTTGGAGTTTTTCTCATCAAGTAACGACTAACTTAATCCTTGTCCTTCCATATGTCTCGAAACAATCTGATTCGACCCTACATTTCCCATTTGAGGGCCATATATTGAGCTATTATGAAGCATTAGAGGAGGACAAACTTTGAGAGGAAGGAAACTACAGCAAAATTCTTCTCCATTTCCATATGCTTGAGTCGGCATCCTTTTGAACGTGTGGATAGAACTCTTTATGTTCATCTCCCAAGCTCTCAATTTTCATTGTGAACTTGCTTGGCTAGTTTGAATGCTAACATTTAATATATTTTATGCTTGGATATATATTTGTTGTTGAGGAAAATTGTAGGGACAAGCAGTTGATTGTGAGCTCAACGGTGGTCTTCTTCGAACATCGAGTTGAGGTGTGAACTCTATCCCTTAGTTGTTAGCTTCTTTCATTTATATAGCATACTTGAGAATGGATGTGATTTCTGGTGTCATCATATATATTGTGGTCCAGATCGTGTCATCCTATATATTGTGGTCCACCCCAGACCATAGAAATATTTTCTCCATGTAACAGATATGAGATTAAAAAAAAACTAAGTATAGGGAAATTCCTTGCTCTAGTTGGATTTCACCAATGAGAATTCAATAATCCATCACCCACAAGCACAAGCGTATGTGATCCACTCGACAAATGTATAAGATAGTAAATAATAAAAATATATATTAAAAGAAATCAAATAACATAATGAAGAGTGGCATGGTCTCATTCTATGTTGAGCTCCATTAATGTAGAAAAATTTAAGACACATGATATTCACACTCCAATATTGTAACACCCCTCGAATAAAAGCCTATTAAATAAGGTGTTTATGTAAGTTTTATGAGTTCTTAGTTGGAAGAACTCATTGAATGTTTTCAATCTTCTATATAAACACAAATTGGTCATGGCTAAGCGAGAATGCTAAATGATCAGGGACTCATGTAATCTCCTAAGATAGTGAGAGGTGAGTGAGAGAGGGGTTGTAATAGCCTATGGGAGGCTAATATTATGCCCTATTAACCCTGCAAACCTTATGGAATACCTTGTGACTTTTGTTAAACCTTAATCCCCTTGTTTAATTCCTATAACGTGAATTTTCTCGTTCATGATGGATTAAACGAAGATCAAGAAAGTTAATAATTTTGACAAGTGGTGCATAAGAAGAACGTTTACATGGTAAGAGTGGAATCAAGCTTATAGAGAATGCCCAAGGTGATGGAATAACATGGTGATCTAGGAAGGAGAGAGGGTGTAACATAGTCTCTCAAGCAGTGGGAATACCAAGACCGTCCAACTAGAACATTGGATGCTATCCTGGCAGCATTATAGAGCACTAAATAGTCAGCAGGACGTTTTCTTTGTTGTTGTAGAATAAAAGGAAGACAACACACACAAGAGAATGGTTCTGATTTCTGGGATTTTAGTTTTGTCCTTTGCCTGGATAATGAAGAATAAGAACGAGATGATTAACCAAATTGTTGTTGTTGAATGAAGAATAAGTGGTAGTAGCACACTAAGTAAGCCTAGCATGTAGGACACACAATGCATGTGAGGTACAATTTAGTGTGTAGCAATGCGATATCAAATTATTTTAGATGTGGTCATTTGGGATCATTGGTGGATGGTGCAATCACATCCTGAACGAGAGAAAATTCCCTGATCTAGTTGGGATGCAGTGGTGGTTGGCTTGGTGGGAAACCTATGAACCCAAACCTGAGTCTAGAATCTTTTTGTTGGTGATTTCCTTTCCTTTGTTTTTCTACTAGTATATCCAATGGACTAGTAAACACTGCATGAAGTGAAATTGGTGAAGTTTTAGGAATTGAGGGTAGTGACAGTCATCACCGTTGTTCCACTGGAATGAAATTGATGTAATGAATTGCATAGTTTGACTTGGAATTGGTAGTAACCAACAAATCTTGATTGTCAAAGAGAGGAATCTTGAGAAGCTTGGGGTTGGTGAGTTGTCTAGTGTTGAATGCATGAGTCCCAACTCGTGGTGGTATTTGAGTAATGAAATAGTACATTTTGAGTAGAGACCTATGGTTGGGTGGAGCATGGTTGACACAAAGACAGTTGCAAAGAAATTTTTATTTAGATCAGTTATGATGACGTTTATGTTATATTCTAAATGAACAATGTAATTGATTATGGCAATCTGTTGTGAATGTTGTGCATGATTATTTTTCTATTAGATCAATTACTAATTGAGCAATGCCTTTCTTGTTTATAGCTTCTTCATGGAAATGGATTATCGTTTGCATGATAGAAACCCCCTCTATTTACTATTTTTTCCTTAGCCAATATCCCAAAGAAAAATGACTAAATGTCGGTCTATTTAATGAGAGTAATCAAATCCATTGATTTCCATTCCCACGAGCAATTGTGGTTATTGATTAAAGTGTCGAGGCATGGTGTCGACTCCCGACTTTTATTGTGTCGATGTTGGGAATCAGAAGTCTAGAGTGACTTGTGCTTTTTTTTGTTAAGTTGGTGTTGAATCCCGAATTCTGACGTGCTGACATCGAGGATCGGAAACTGAGAGTGTTCGTTGTAACTTTGCTTGTTGGTGGACTCCCAACTTTCGACATGTCGACATCGGGAAGAAGAATTTGGAAGCGAATTGTGTATTTTTATCTTGTGTGTCTCGACTCCCGACTATCAAAGTTGAAACTAGAAAGTGAGGAGGGTTGTTTTCTTTTATTGTTTTGGTGTGCCGACTCACCACTGCTAATGTCACGAAGGTTGAAATTGGTAGGGAAATGTTGAGATAGACAATTTGGATTGAAAAGATAGATTAACAACCATTAAATCTTGATTAAGGTTTAATAATCATCATTAATTGTTTGTTTAATTTTTCCAATCTATGATTAAGTGATGTTTAAGTTATTTAAATGGTTTTAATTCTAGGCTTCCGCATTGTTTGAGTCTTTTGTGACTTCTTGTTGTTTTTTTATTTGATTTTCGATTAATTGTTTATTGAATTTTGGAGAGTGTGTTGCTCAGTGTTTGTGTTTGGCTACTAGTGGTTTCCTATGTGGTTATGTGGTTGTGTAGTGTCTGTGTGCGTTACAAATATATTCCAACTAGTCAATGGCCAAGTAGGATACTATGAGAGGGTCATATCACCTCAATGTATAAGGAAACAATTCAATATGTAGTTGTATCTACTATGTGTACAACCTAATACAACATCCATGATTTCTCATAGAGGCAATGTATAGCCCACAGGAGAGGAATTATGCTCAACATATGAGAATTCTCTAAGTGAGTGAGAGATGCACCTAGTAGAGAGGAAAAAAATGCCAAGGCATAAAGAAAATTCACCCATTAATTAGTAAATTCTCAAAAATATCAATTTGGAAACTCCGTGTTGAAGTAACTCAGAGATGGAAGCCATTAATCTCTAAGCTCATAAATACATCCAACTATGGGAATAATATATCTATTGAAATATCTATTGAATAGTGAGAACCAAGCAATGGAATAAATCTACAATTTTATTAAAAAATTAACAGTAGCTTCCATAAATCATAGATGCAAATTAACATAGTAACACAAACCACAAGTAGATGAAAATCATTGTGCACAGGGAGGCAAAAGCTAGATGGGAAAGCCAACATTCGAATGGTGTCTAAGTCTTATGTTAACAATGTTTGGTTAGAATGTATATTTTGACTATATGGGGTTCTCTCATTTTTTGTCCTAAAGGACCATTTGATAATCAAATTTCAATTAAATATAAAAGAGTTGAGCAGTAATAAAAAGGCATATTTTCTTTTATTTTATTTTTTAATTTTTTATTTAATTTATTAATTTTCGTAGAGCCTTTATTTTTATCCTTACTTTTAAACTAATATCTATTAATTAACAATTTACACTTCCACATATTTAGTCATACAACCACACATCTCCATCATAGGAATTTTGATCTCCAACATCTTAAGAGAATCAATCTATGCATCAATTTACATGCACACGAGAACAACTAACACAGAACCCAGAGACTTCATAAAATTTCTTAACACTCTAACTTAGCTTAAGAATCACTGCATTTTAGTTTTAGTTTTAAGGTTTGATGCTTGTATTAATTTATCGAGACTCTCAATACCACCCTTGAATGCGTTTTATTGCTGGCATGCAGGCTGATTTGGCCAAAACAAAACTGCAGATCATATGTCCTTGAACTAAGCTTTCTTCCCTTGGGTGATAGAACTAAGCTTACTCATCTTTTATGTGCAGTGATCAAGATATATAACTTCGCCAAAAACTGGTACTTTTGTGATAGATAGTTTTTCTACGTTGGGTGATCGAATTGAGCTTAAGTACTTTTATGTGCAGTGATAAAGCCATTTTAGAATCCGTTAGTATAACTGGGACATTGAGCGAGATATATAATCATTTTTGGTTGGGTTGTGTGCTAATTTTAAACTAACACATTTACATAACTGGTACATTGAGCTAGATATATAGTTTTTTGGTTGGGTTGTATGCTAATTTTAAACTAACACATTTACATAGTTTGTGGTAGGATTATGTTGTTGGGTTGGATTGCAAGCTAATTTTAAAGTAACACATTTACATAGTTTGTGGTTGGATCATATAGTAGGGTTGAGTTGGGTTGGATCATGTAGTTGGGTTGGGTTGGATTGCGAGCTAGTCTTAACACATCTACATAGTTAGTGGTTGGATCATGTAGTTAGGTTGGGTTGGATTGCTAGTTAATTTTAAACTAACAGATCTACATTGCTTGTGGTTGGATCACCTAGTTGGGTTGAATTGTACTCTAATTAGTTTAAACTAACACATAACACATATACATAGTTTGTGGTTGGATCACTTAGTTAGGTTAGGTTAGATTGCAGGCTAATTTCGAGTATGGGAGAGATCTTGTAAGGTTAGGTAAAGTTATTTTTATTAATAACAAATAATTTTTTTAATTACACGCCAAAATAAATGTCGGCCAGAAAGGAAGATGTTGTAATATTCCTACCTAACAAAACAATAAAAAAGTAAACATTTAATTATCCATAAAAAAATGGGAGATGTTGTAATATTCCTACCTAACAAAACAATAAAAAAGTAAAAATTAAATTATCCGTAAAAAAATGTGAATGAGGAAAAAAACACAATATGGGGGAGATGTAATTTTCCTAACCAAATAATAAAAAAATTGAATTATCCGCAAAAATATGTTGGCCTTGCACATGGTTTTAAAACCATGTGCAACGCCTTCTAAACAACCCATGGTTTTATTATACATGGTTTAGGAGGGCCTTCCACATGGTTTTAAAACCATGTGCAAAGCCTTCTAAACAACCCATGGTTTTATTGTACATGGTTTAGGAGGGCCTTGCAAATGATTTTAAGACCATGTGCAAGGCCTTGCATATGGCTTTAAAACCATGTATGGAGAAATGTTGTAATGTTCTTCCTAACAAAATAAAAAATAATAATAAATACTATATGTCCGCCATAAATAATATTAAATATTAATAATAATAATATTGTATGTGGACCTCAACTAAAAAGATTGTCTTTTGGTTTGAATCAAATCAATGGATACCTAATAAGAGATTTGATCCTTGGGCACTTGATAAAGCCTAGAGATTTGGATCTACGCTGGTAAACTAACACATCTACATACTTTTGTGAGTAGATCAAGTCTACTTTATGATTAGATCTGGTTGTTGAGTAAACTAACATATCTACATAGTTTATGGTTTGATCACTTCGATAGAAATCAAAACCACATATAAGTCTACAGTGATCAAAATATATAACATGATCAAAATATATAACATCGGCAAAGATAAATAGTTTTTCTACGTTGGTTGATCGAACTAACATAAGAATCGGTAAGTGATCAAGTCATTTTTTAATCGGTTAGTTGCATGCAGATATATAACTGGTACATTGAGCGTTTGTTTCCTTACAAACCATTTTCTTCTGAAATCACCTACCCTATATGAGTCTGCAGATTAGCGTTTCCATATTGGCAGTTTTTTTAAGAAATCCGCCTATATGAATCTCCGCTACTGCGAATTGTATCGTATTGAAAAAACAAAAGTAAAGCCATGGCCAAGAGGCGATTATCCTGGTTCAAAGTACAGTTGTGCAATTGCAATACTGGTCCAATGAATGGACTGATGATTCCTACGGCTGATGTTGAGAAGTGTATTTTTCCATTCTTCGCAGATAATGAAAAAGAAGCTGCTATAAAAAGCGGTATTCCGTTCCTGTTAATTGACATCAACAAGGCCACAGAAAACACATTCTCCTTGAAATTGTGGCCAACTTTGAGTTCCTATGTTTTAGCAGATGGATGGGAAGAATTTGTCAAGCGGAAAGGATTTATGGCAGGTGATGTTCTCACGTTTTGGCGGGATGAAATCGATGGCCAGTTCAAACTCTGGATAACCGGCCTTGAATGGTTTTCAGTTTAAACTTTTGGTATCTTTGAAAAACTGGAAACTGGTCCCAGATTATTATGTTCAGTTTAGTTCTTGGTCAATTCTTATGTTGAGTTGTACATAACCTGCGATTCCAGGCACTGATTAACATAATCCAGAGTCTGCTGGTTCAGTCCTGTG
The DNA here is from genome assembly GCA_001517045.1 of Pseudotsuga menziesii. Lineage (NCBI taxonomy): Eukaryota > Viridiplantae > Streptophyta > Pinopsida > Pinales > Pinaceae > Pseudotsuga > Pseudotsuga menziesii. Next base: position 12,027 of record LPNX011184270.1, read on the forward strand.
ACGTTACTCTCTGTAAATTCCTTCTCTTCCTCAAATCTATAATGTTATTTTCTTTAAATTACTTCTTTTCCTCAATCTATTATAGTAATGTTTTTAGGTTTTAGACCAAGGTATTATCTTTCATAAAGTTGAATAAATCAAAGTTGGATGTTAATTATCATCATTATTATAAGATTGATATCAATATTTTTAATGGCAGTTGGTTCTGCTCATCTCCAATGCATAAAATGTGGTTTCAAATAGCAAACTATTCTGCAAAGCTTCTGGGTTCAAAATTGCTTTCAATGACAGTTTGTTCTGCTCATCTCCAATGCATATTAAATGTTGTTTCAAATAGCAAACTGTTCTGCAAAGCTTTTTGTTTCAAAATTGCTTTGTGTCTGTCTGTCTGCACAATGTAACAAACATGGACACTTTCTTACACATTGTAGCACAGATGAGCACTTTCTTTGTTGAAAGGGCGTTTTTCATATTATTAAAAATGAAAATAATAAAAATATCATTTTTCAAATATTTGATGGAAGTAAAATATTTGTTTTATTTCATGAAAGTAATTGGGCTTATGGTTATTTAGAAGCTCGTGTATGCAGAGTACATAAAAGCACATTAAAAATTAAAATAACATAAGTTAATCTATTCTAAACACTAAAAAGATTCATTCTTTACGTGCTTATAGAAAAAAATTTCTAGTAGGAAAAGACCTTGCGCATAATCGGTCATATTCGCGACGATTTAGATGGGATTCAACATCAGCTGGACGAACTATTGGATGCCGGCACAAACGTCTCCCTTGGTAACACTGAAAATAACTAAGATTGGTAGTTTTCTGCATTGCATGGTTTTGCTTGACGTTTAATTTGCACATGATATTAATATAATTTGCACAGGATATTAATATAATTGTAGTAAGTTGCAATAGAGTAATTGTGATAATTTAAAATATACAAGATATAAACAAATCCATTATTCTATAAAACAGTTATTCTATAAATAAGGTGGGCTGTTAAAGGGAGCAAGTCCTTGCCAGTAATATTTGAAGAATCTAATTCTAATAAGAATAATATGCAATAGTTGAAAAACAAGTTACAAGTTAAATGTAAACTGGGTTTGAAGAGTTCATATGAGTTCTACAACAACAGTACAAATCCAATGATAAAGAGGATGCTAATATATATTAATACCTTGAATTATAACCCCTATGACATAGATAAAGAAATCACCTACTCACTTTAAACCTTTGTAGGGAGATAGGATTTCAAAGAAGTATTGATGTGGTATTTTATTTATGTGGTTTGCAATGAAACTACAAGAGATATTAGATAAAAGTTGCATGCATTTTAAGTTATAAGTAGAGAATCTCATGCAACCTAATTTTGAAAATACATTGAAATTAGGTTATTATATGGCCATAACATAAAAAATTTCCCTCTATTCTTATGACAGCTTTAGAAATCGTGATATATATATATGCTTAAAGGATCAATTTATTTTTCAAGTTTTAACTTAGGGTTTTAGGAGTCTATTCAATTTGGTAACAAGCTACTTGGGAAGTAATGAAATTTAAGTGAATATAAGATCTTAAGAGGATATTTGAAAGCGCCCATCAACCTTTGAGTCACCAGCTCAAAAGCAAAAAAACTGAGACAAATAATTGTATTACTTAGACAAATCACAATCATAAAGCAAATGGGATAGATTTTCTAAATAATAATTTGCAATCCTAACCATTAAAATTTGTTTAGAAATAATAAAGAATAATTAGAATTTGTGCAAGAATAATAAAGAACATAGAATTTTTGCAGAAATAATAAAGAAATAGAAATTGATAGAACAACAAGAAGGAGTCTATTATAAAAAAGAAAAAAGAAACTATCTTTTTTATAAAAATAAATCATTGTTATGATAATAAATTTGAATTTAAATATAGGATTATTTTTGTATGAATTAATGGTTATAAAGATTTATAATATTTTGGAATCTTCATTACTTTTTCATGATGTAAATTTTATTTATGGCAAACTCCAATTAATAAAAAAAACCTTTTGCTTTATTTTTTTTTGCTTGGCATTCATATATCATCAAAATTCAATTATTGAAGGAGAGTATATTGAATGGCTCACCAACCCACCTAGGTGATAGATTTTAAGTATTTACTTAATAATATTGTTATGGCATTCCATTTACAAGACATGAGTAACATTGACGTCCAGCTCTGTGCATGACCAAGCTTCAAGATTCGACATGATACAATTTGAATAGGTGAATTTTCTTTATAAAAAGTAATGCCTTGGTTGTGCGTTAACTTGGCAGATGACTGCATGCATGCCTAATTTTAGGCAAGTGGCTCCTCAAACTTAAGAACTCATCACCACCAATTATTAGCACATATTGTATCGAAAAGTTGTATCGAATTATTAGCACATATTGTATCGAAAAGTTACATGTACAAAGGTCTTATCTTCTTGGGATTACAGCTTCAAAAAATGTTTGTAACTGATTACCATTTTGCAGTTGAATATGAAGACTGATATTCAACTAAATTATGCAGCACGTTAGTTGCCATGGTGGAGCAGCAAACAAAGGAAAATAGCATACCAAGTGCAGAGAGAGGAGTTTGCCCACTGAAGCCACTATCTTCTTTGTCTCCTTACCACACTGCTATGGATTAACTCTTGTTGAAACCTCTCAGATTATCGAAGCTGAGAAACTGGTCAATGCCACATAGTTGTGAAATAAAGTTGTGAAATATTGGAGCAGTCCGGCCACGGCTTATTAGTTATGGGCCTCAGCAATTCCTATAGTCTCTGTGAGGCTGGGTGAGCAGGCATAAAGACGTACCAAAAATATGTGCTTTGCTATCATTAGCGAAGATGCATTTCCCCATCAACATAGCAGTGTGAGAGGGATAAATGCTAGATTTTAGATCAGTCTGACAACATGCTACTCACTTCCAAACTAAGTAAGAACTAAATGAATGTTATATCGGAGAATAGAATAGAGAGACGGTTCCCCTATCCCTATTTCAATTTTAATTGAGCATCGATCCCTGTGCCAATTCAGAAATGAATGTGTAAAAGCTTGCTTTGTAGACCATTCGTCTGTGATTGAAATAAGGACTTCAAAAATACACATTGATCACGTAATCTTAAAGGGAACTATTTTTTTAAAATGATTATATATTTGTGATCACCATTCTTTTCATAATGTTTTCGAGCTCACTACTCCCATGACTCCCTTTTTCGTGGTGAAGTATCGGCTGAATTTTCCGTGAGGAAATTGCTCCCTACAGCTGAAAAGCTGTGTCGAAAGGCATGTCTTTCACTATTAATTTTTTCTTGAACGCACAGATGAAGGTCCTGTAATACATGATGGCGAACACTCTTCGACTGAGTTTCAACGATGAAGTTCATAGATGAAGCGTTGCATTTGGAACAGGAAATCGATGGACGACACTCGTTCTACTTCAGCCAACTGTTTACCAATTTTTCCAGGTTTGTTTGCTGGCATTTTTGTCATTTTTCTCTCTCTCAGCTAGCGTTTTTTCTGGTTGACAGTAACAGTACGATCATAACATATTTGGTCCCTAGTGTTTTAGAAGAGCTTTTAATTTTTAAATAATAAATTTTTAACTATTTTCTCTGGGATTTAACTATTGGAACTTCGGCCAAATTTCTTGCTATTTTGAAAACTAGCCTATCATCAACAATTTTTTTCTTCTCAAAATCTAGAATGCTTAAAAAAATTTGATCAGTTTTGGAACATATTGTAGATGTAATTGTAACTTCGAAATGTATTCACTTGTATTTCTTATGTCTTGTACCCTGGGAAGTGTTTGTAATGTAATTGAGTCATTTCATGCCCCCGTGTTTCGATCACGAGTTTTTATAATGTAAACAAGTCATCTCAAGTCATTGTTAGTAACCCTCCTATTGGTCAAGGGTTAAAGTCCCCGGAGTTGTGGGGCCCTAGGGTTATTAGACCATCCTAGAGAAGTCAACCCTAGGTGAGTCATTGTAAGTCCGGGCAATAGTCCCCACCATTGTGTTAAGGATAACCCTCCTTGTTGGCCGGAGGAGGCAAAGTCCCCACAAGTTGTGGGGCACTAGGGTTATTAGACACTCCTAGAGATGTCGACTCTAGTAAGTAATTGTTAAGTGAGGTCGACATGTTGGAGTGGGCTTCAAGTAAACAAAAGAATATAAATAAAGAGTGAGCCTCTCTATTTATCACACACACACTCACTCATTGGGGCGCATGAGTTAGAAAGAGAAGTTGTTGGGACAAGAGAGAGACCACTTGCTATCAGGCGATCATCTTTACGTCTCCGGGTTTATCTTTTGGTGCTGATTCTATCTCTGAGGAAGTTGCGGGGTTTTCTCCTTTATGGTTTCCCCGAGGAAAATTCTTTGTGTGTCTTGACTCTTGTGTTTTATTGCTGTGCATGTTATTCTCTCAAATAAGATCCTAAGATCATAATGCTAGCTTGAATGATAAAAATCTCACATGGTATCACAGCTAACGTGAGAAGAAGAAATTGTGCAGCTACAAAAGCTAGGGCTTCTTACTTTTTAGGTATTTCTCCACAATCCATCATCAAAAGTATGCGAGGCTCACTCTCCATTGAAGGGTGCATCTTTTTGTGGAAGCGGAATTCGATTTCGAGCATTTTTAGTTTTTGGTGCGGAAAATTAGGGTTTCTTACAGAAGAGAAATTTTTGAGTGGCCTCGGCATAGGATTTCTCTCCTCATGAAAATCGAAGGTTAGAGACCTTGGTCAAGATTTTTGGTTGGGTGAAGCTCTCGGAAAGTCAAACCCTAGTTTGACCGTGAGCTCGAAAAACCCTAAAATACTAAAACTGATAAGTTTTGGTAGATTCGCTATATCTCAGGATTGGAGAAGGATCAGGACCTGAAGATCAAATCCTAATTTACACTGTGTCCAAAATTTAGCCTCATATTTCCTAATTGTGGGAGATATAATCCCTCCAAGTTAGGGTTCTAGCCTCTTCCACGATTCATCCCTAAAGAGGACACCTAGGGATAATTGTTATATCTTGGGCTACAAAGTTCCAATTAAACTTCTGAATATGTTCCAAAAAGGGCATGGACGGTACTTTCTGTGGTCTGAATTTTAGGTCCAGAAGATGAAACAATGACACGTGGCAGTCCGTACAACTTCGTTGTTCTGAACAATCTTGTAATAGGTCACCTTGGGAAAATTATCATAAGTCCCAATTGGTGAAACCAATTATGATGAAATCTATGATGTTGGAGCAAGGACAGGCGAGGATACCTCAGTGCAAAGTTTCAGACATAGAGGAGCAGTAATTTCGGAGAGATCGCAGAAACAATATCAGGCATTTCTGCAGGAGAAATTGGTAAACTAGGGCTTTCTGTTCCAGGAGCTTCCCTCCACTGTTTCCAGAAAAGGAGTACATTGAGTAGCTCACCTTGAAGAGATCTATCTTTATATCCAATCAGATCTGAAAGATTCCTTTTTTTGAAAATTAGGGTTTCTCTAACAAACCCTAAATCAGCGAGCTCCGGAACTAGGGAAGACACCTCAAATCGGTAAGATCTAATCTTTTGCTATTTTCATTTGAGGTTCTCATTTCAAAGTGATCTATCACATCAGCTTGATGACAAGATTGGTGAAGTTGACAACTTCCAAGCATAGAAGTATATGATCTCTGTGAAGAAAATGAATTGGACACCTACACAAGTAGATAGGTTCCAGTTCTAGAGGGAGATGAGGGTCAAAGCCTTACACAAGAAGATCATTGTTGATTCAATCATGGATCAACTTGTACCACAAGTGTCTTCCCTAAAGACACCGAAAGAGTTGTGTGATTCCTTGACCAAACTATTTGAAAGGAAGAACATAAATCATAATATGACCTTAAGAAATTAGTTGAAGAATGTGAAGATCTAGAATGCAGAGACCATGGAGTCATACTTTACAAGGGTCTCTCAAATCAAAGAACAACTTATAACAGTAGAAGAAGAAGTGGTGATAGCCACCTTGAATGGCCTTCCAGGATCATGGGATTCATTCATTCAAGGAATGTGTGCCAGAAGGAAGTGATTACTTTCAGCAAACTATGGGAAGAAGATGAAGCTCGACTCATAATAAGAGAAGAGAAGATGGGAGCAACTGAAGATCAATCTCTCACCATCCAAATAAGATCCCTCAAACGATGAGAAATATGAAGAACTCAACTCTTGAAGAACCTCTTATCCATCTTAGAATTTGGATAATAAACAATGCTATTACGAATGAAGAAGATGACGAATCTGAAGGCTCAAGAAGGAGTCTACCCAAGAAACAAATAAAGATAAGTATTCAATTGTCATTTTATGATATTGTTTTAATTATGCATTTGTTTATATTCAGTTGATGTATTATGCATGATAGAATGTTTGCATTGATGACAGTATACTACAAATATGCATGTGATGGGTAAGTAGTTCATGGTGCTATACAACTTTCCATTGCTTCTTATCTAGAATGAAACCTCTTTGCTGACATATTGGATTAGTGCACAATCTCAATGTTGTTCTAGTAGAGATGGAAGGCATCTACAAAGTTTCTGTGAGATATGGAGGGATTTTGTATTGGCTAAAGTATTTGCATGATCATATATTTATGCATAAGAATTTTCCAGTATGAATATTCCTTATGAAATGTTTATAACCATACAAATGCATTTGAATTGTAGGAAAAATCGCATACATAATCACCTACAAGCAAAGAAGGATGAGACTTGTTCCGAAGAACAAGTGACAATAGTTCAAGATGAAGAATAATATGACGAATGCAGTGACATCATTGATGTAGAACCTTCAAGCTATGAAGAAGTAACCAAGAAGAAAGAAAAGATGATGCCTAGGATGCAGTATCGATATGTGAAGGGAAGTTCGTAGTTCCATCATGTAGTAGATGGAAACATCGTGGGATACAAGGAAAGATTTGTAGCACAAGGCTTCTCACGAAAAGAAGGCATAAACTACGAAGAGACATTTGCAGCCACTGGAAGTGAAGTCACATGATAGGCAAAATCATGTGTGCAACTGAAAGAAGGCCTTGTACGAGCTCAAAAGACACCCATGGGATAACACATACATGAGGAGCTTGATGAAGATCTGAACCTTTGCTACAAGGTTGATAAAGGATGACAAGCTCACAGATGGGTGTGAGAAGAATGCTTTCAAAGATAGAGGATCTTGGTATCCATTGACCCTATATGGATACATAGAATATTAGTAGCAGAGGAAGCTACTTGTCACTCAAGTACAGAATGTCTCAGTGCATAGAGTATGGAAGACAGAGGGAGTATGATGCTTCAGAGGAAGTGACTGTAGAAGATCCTAAGGTTCGACATGGTATGACAGGAATGGGTAGATTACTGATGACTCTAGGATTTACTAAGAGTAAAGCAGATTCCAACCTTTGCTTCAAGGTTGAAGGCAGAAGACCACTGATGCTCCTGTTATGTGTCGATGCACTATTTTCTAGGCATGGAGGTGTGGACAAGGGAAGTATGAAATAGAGATATTAAATAGGTTCAGGATGATGGACTGCACGACATCACTTATGGCATCAAACCGAAATCCATTGAGTGTTGCTTCATTAGATTCGATTGATGCCATGATGTATCGTCAAATGATTAGGTCCTTGATGTACCTAACAAATACGAGATCAGATATTTGCTTTGTTGTGAACACCTCGAGCTAGCTCCCGACATATCTGAGACATGTTCACTTAATTGCTACAAAGCATATCCTGAGGTACCTGAGGGGTATAGTTGATTATGGTATCAAGTATGAGGCGAGTCAGAATATTAACCTGGAGGGTTATGTTGACTCAGATTGGGCAGGTAGTGCCATCGATAGGAAGAGCACTTCAGGGTGTTGCTTTAGTATGGGATTAGGTGTGATCTCTTGGTTTAGCAGGAAGCAGTCCTGTGTGGCACTGAGTACAGCTGAAGGAGAGTATGTTACAGCTTGTTCAGCTAGTTGTAAGGTAGTATGGCTAAGGAAGCTACTGTTTGATTTATTTGATCTCTAGTTGGATGTTAATTGTATATATTGTGATAACCAGAGTTGTGTGAAGTTGTTAGAGAACCTAGTGTTCCATGACAAGTTGAAGCATATCGAGATCAAATAACACTATATCAGGTATATGGTGCACAGAGGAGCAGTGACGCTCCAGCATGTTGCAACAGACGAACAGATAGCTGATGTGTTGACAAAGCCATTGGCTAGAGTGAATTTTGAATACTTCAGGGAGAAGCTTGGTGTTCTCTAGATCGAGGTTCACTCCAAAGGGAAGTGATGAGTCTGTGAGCCATTCTGACATGGTGAGAGGATTGGTTCCTTCCATGGTAATATATAAGGGTTGAGCCATTCTGTCATGGTGAGAGGATTGGTTTCTTCCATGTCAGATGTGAGTACTCAGTCATTCTGATGTGACTGTAGGATTGGTTCCTACATGATCAGATATGAGTGTATGGCCATTCTGATGTGATTGAGGGATGTGTTCCCACTTGATCAGATATAAGGGTTGATGCCATTCTCTGGGAGAATGGAGGCACCTGGTCAGTTACCAGGAAATCTCAGTTTGGGACTGAGGGCCATTCTGATATGACTATGGGATGTGTTCTCACATGATCAGATATGAGTGCATGACTATTATAATGTGATTGAGAGATGCATTCCCACTTGATCAGATATAAGGGTTGATGCCATTCTCTGGGAGAATGGAGGCACCTGGTCAGTTACCACAAAAGCTCAATCTGGGACTCAGGGCCATTCTGATGTGGCTATGGGATTGGTTCCCACATGATCATATGTGAGTGCTATTCCTTTTAATAGATGGTAGTAGGTGTGTCCTACCATGCCGGTGATTGTAAGTGTTGTGCCTTTCCACAGATGGTAGTAGGTGTGTCCTACCATGCTGGTGGATGTAAGTGCTGAGCCTTTCCACAGATGATAGTAGGTGTGTCCTATCATGCTGGTGGGTGTGAGTGCTGTGCCTTTTCACAGATGATAGTAGGTGTGTCCTATCATGTGGGTGAATGTAAGTGCCGAGCCTTTCTGACAGGGTTGTGGGATGTGTTCCTGCATGGTTAGATGTGAGTGCTGGGAATGCCTTTCTGACATGGTATTGGATGTGTTCCTCTCATGGTCAGATGTAAGTGTTGGGTGGGCCATTCTGACTTAGGGTCAAATATAAGCACTGAAGAAGACCTACATGGAGGCTAGGTCTACAACCAACATGAAAAATGGTTGTCTTTGTAGAACTTCCTATGATGAGAGGAATCATGAGATAGCACCTGTGATGATGATCCAACAATGATGATCCAGATCGAGTGATGATCTAGGTCCAATGATGATGATCCAGATCGAGTGATGATCTAGATCCAGTGATGATGATCCAAATCGAGTAATGATCTAGATCCGTTGATGATGATCTAGATCGAGTGATGATCCATATCGAGTGATGCTCCAGATCCAGATGAAGATGACGAGAACTTGACGATGATTCAGATGATACAAAGAAGAAGACTTGTGCTGATAAATTGTGTCGAGATAATACCTTCCTAGTTAAGAGGAAGAGTTGATGTAATTGTAACTTTGGAATGTATTCACTTGTATTTCTTATGTATTGTACCCCAATGTTTATTCTGGAAAGTGTTTGTAATATAATTTAGTCATGCCATGCCATGATGTTTCGATCAGGAGTTTCTATAATGTAAACAATTCATGTCAAGTCATTGTGGGTAACCCTCCTATTGGTCAAGGGTTAAGTCCCCGCAGTTTTGGGGCCCTAGGGTTATTAGACTATCCTAGATAAATTGACCTTGGGTGAGTCATTGTAAGTTGGGGCAATAGCCCCCACCATTGTGTTAAGGATAACCCCCCTTGTTGGTCGGAGGAGGCAAAGTCCCCACAAGTTGTGGGCCACTAGGGTTATTCGACACTCCTAGATATTTTGGCTCTAGTAAGTAATTGTTAAGTGAGGACGACATGTTGGAGTGGGCTTCAAGTAAACGAAAAAATATAAATAGAGAGTGAGCCTCTCTATTTATCACACACACACTCACTCATTGGGGTGCATGAGTGAGAGAGAGAAGTTGCTAGGACAAGAGAGAGACTACGACTGTTAGGAGATCATCTTTATGTTTCCAAGTTTTGCTTTTGGTGTTGATTCTATCTCTGAGGAAGTTGTGGGGTTTTCTCCTTATGGTTTCCCCGAGGAAAATTCTTTGTGTCTCTTGTCTCTTGTGTTTTATTGTTGTGCATTTTATTCTCTCAGATAAGATCCTAAGATCATAATTCTAGCATGAATGATAAAACATAACACATATTTTTCCTATAATGTATCCAGTTTCATGGATAGCTAGAGGGGTTACCCCAAATTTCCTAGGAAAGGGTGGAAGGAATTAAAAAAAATATATTAATATTTTGAAAACAAAGATTCTATAACAGAGGACTATTATACAAATGGATAAATTTATTTGCATGAATTGTAAAGCTATCCATCCTCTCTAATAAAAGTGTCCTTCTTAGCTTGGATTTTTTGAAGAAGCTTCAATAGATCCCATTAAGGAAACATCCCTCATATTTTCTCTAGAAAATTCACCAGAGGTTGTTGAGAAACCATCACTAGAACCTGCTGTAGAAGAAGCTATTTTCTGCATCCAAGACAATTTTTGGGCACCATTAAGTTCATTAGTTCCATTCCTTTGATGATGGTTAGATAGGATTTCTATGGTTGTGTAGCTCTCAGAACATGCACACACAACCACCATGAAAGATCCATGCATAGCTCTTGGAACATGCACACGTGACCATCATGCAAGATCCACATGTGTGACATCATTGTCATGCATAATGGTGGAGTAACATTTAATGTTAGAGGAGGTAATGCTAGAGTAATTGCTAGAATGTAGTGAAAATTATTGAAAAATATTATTTTAACCTAATAATTGTAGGGTACAATGGACACTTTGCCTTGCTATTAGGCCAAATAAGAGTTCAAATTACCTGATTGGTCGAGGAGTGGTATTCGGCAATGTAGGGTCACTTCGTCCCTTGTGTACTTCTCTCATTGCCTCTTGTCTCGATCGTAGCAGGACTCTCTCTTGTCCTCTACCTCTTCTCTTTATGAAAATTTACTCCACTTCACAGAATACCACTTCCTTTCTCAACTTTCCTCACAGTCTTGTTGTAACTTCCATCCATCTACCCTATATAATTCCATCCTACACTCGACTTTGTGATACCCACAGCCTCTGCACACCAGGGATCTACTCATCGAAGTTCATCTTCAATATTCCTTTTACACAGATGAGCATCTTAATTGAAAGTCACAAAGATAATTGAAACCTACCTCTTGGTCCTTTGAAGAACTCCCTCTCTACATCGTTGTAATATTTGACTAAGTTGACTGCGAACTTGGTAATGTGGCCTTCCAAAATGCTGTCAATTCAGACTTTGACAACCCTTGACGCTCTGTTATATACCTCTTGTAGTTGTTGGATCACCTCTAGGGTCTAGCAAGTGGGCTCTCCTCCTTGGAAATTTGTCGTCCAATAGGTCAATCGTGCCAACCACTCATACAAGATGATTGATAATTGAGAGAAAAAGTACTCATGGATATCAGAATACAGTTACCTTCCTATCCATTGTTTCGTCGTCAATCCATGGTTTTGATTATCCTCCACAATAAATTCCCGAGCCTTCTGGTTGAGCCACTCTTGGATTTCCAGTCTTATCGGATGCCTCAACATGTCCTCCTTCTCTGCGCACTATGGTCCCGACAACATAACCATTTGTTGACACATATCCATCGATGGTTCACTTTCTATTGACACACTTAACTCGATGATATCCCTGAGCACCGGCCCAAATAGGTTTTTACCGTGTCCAGCAACACTTGAGGAGCAGATGAGGTCTCACCCAAGATGTTCGAGGGAGAACTGTCAGAACCAAATTTCTGCAGTAATAAGGAGGATTTCACACCTACTATCAAACTATTGCAACATTACTTAGCAAATCCAAGAATTGTTTCATACATCCATAGATTCATATCATCATTCAACAAAGCACATATGAACATACTCAGATCGCAGTAGAAGTATCAATGCACAAAGATATCTATCATTATAACATCATTCAAAACAGGAAAGCATCACATCATTCATAAGTAAACATCATAATGCAGTATTCATCCATGTCACATTGCAGGAAAAAAAGAAAACAGGAAGAAATAAGAAGACACAATGTTTCTCTTAAATCTTCGTCATTCCATATTAACTTCACATCAAAACACAAGTTCCCAAAATAGTTCCTCAAATCATATCTCGCATCAAAGACAGATCACATATACTCAATGTTGATCCAAATATTGACAAAGATTGATCAAGAATCTCTACTTATAGATGATCCAGGAGGTTTTACATTTACAATACTAGATCTATTTATAGGCTTGCGCCTTTACATCGGTGGTCCACTTACGCCAACTTCCTAACTACTTGGAACAAAATCTACAAATTAACAACCAAAATCTACAAAATATGACCACAATATACAAAATGTGACCAAACTACCTTGCACGCCATCTTCCACCTTGCGCAGCAACTTTGACCCTTACGTACCATATTCCACCTTGCATAACAACTTAGACCCTTGCACATCTTCTTCAACCTTGTGCAACATCCTTGATGTTGCACAATTGGTTATCCACAAAACTTCCTGCCAACACACTTCGATCTTCTCGATGCTTTGTAGCAGCACTTCAATCCTCTCTATCCTTTGCAATAACACTTCGATATTCTCTATCCTTTACAACAACACTTCCATATCCTCGATCCTTTGCAGTAGCACTTTGATTTTCTAGATCCTTTGTATCAGCACTTCAATCTTCTCAATCCTTTGCACTAACACTCTGGTCTTCTCGACCCTTTGTATTCGCACTACCTATAGTACACATGATCTCTTTGCGGGATGATAAATCCCTATCATTTTAGGATATAGGTCCAAGGATGATGAAATCCTCCATCAGCCTACTCCCCCTTAATGAGGAGGGTCCATAGTATCAACCAGCTGAATCATCTACAGCTGAATGTAGATCTCATCTCCATGTAAATGCAAGACCTAATGTCCGTAAGGACTCATTGTAGTCCATCCTTAGCCTATTAGAGATAGGAATACTTTAAGCGATTTGTATACTACCACATCTACATGAAAATGTAGGCATACACTCCATACAACAGTATTGTATGCAACGGTAGATATCGACCGCACCTAGATGTAGACCCTCATCGCAGGACATCCTCAGAGTGAAATCTAGGACCACTCCATGCGAGTGTTATACTACGACGTCTGTAAGGACTCATCCTAGAGCATCCTTAGCACTAAATCTAGGACCACTTCCAAGCGAGTGTTATTCTATGGCATCTACATATAAATGTACGTATATTCTCCATGTGAGAGTAACGTCTGCAAGGAAGATCTCGACCGCACCTAAATGTTGACTATGTCATCCATAAGGACTCATCGTAGGACATCCTCGGCATGAAATCTAGAACCATTCGCAAGAGAATGTTATACTATAGTATCCATAAATCAATGTGGGTACTCTCCATGAGAGAGTAACACCTGCAGGGCCATCCTTAACTAGTAAGGACCACTCTCAGGAACAATGTGTTATTTCTTGTAAGACCATCCTCAAGAGAGGATACTATCATCCACAAGTGAATGTCGGACCTTTTCAGCATCTTCAGGTGTACTTTCCATCTTTCATACTAGATCTTCACTATCATTCCATCATCAATGGTAGGCTCATCATCACTCCCCTTTTCCCAGGAGGATCCATATCATCAACCTGCTCCCCCTTTGTTTGAGGAGGTTTCGTATCTTCAACCTATTCTTCATTTTCGAGGAGAGTCCATATCTTCGTCTTGTTCCTCCTTTATGAAGATATTCTTTTCTAACTACACCAAGCTTGTCATAGAAATATTCAAAATTTACTCGAGATAGAGGCTTGGTCAGCACATCAGCAACTTGCTCATTTGTACTCACAAACTAGATCTTTATAGCTCCCTTTTGTACCATATATATATATATATATATATATATTGGATTTCTATGTGCTTTGATTTATCATGGAACACATGATTCTCTTTCATCTTTATGCAACTTTGGTTGTCACAAAGAATCACTATCGTATCCAACTCCATGTCAAATAGTCATGACATCAGTTTTTGAAGCCAGATCATTGCACAACTAGTGAATCAAGTTGCTATGTACTCAGATTCATCTATGCTGAGAGAAACACTGGAATGTTTCTTACAAAACCATGAGATCATGGTGGATCCCAGATAATAACATCCATCTGAGGTGCTCTTTCTGTCTATGAAACTTCTTGCCCAATCTAAATCCGTATATCCATACAATCTGTAGTCATTATCTCTACCATAGTAAAGTCCCAAGTCTATCGTACCTTTTAGGTACCTCATCACATGCTTTGCAGCTATCAAGTGAACCCATATAGTTTTAAATAGATATTGACTTAAGGTGTTCACAACAATGCATATATATGGCCTTGTATTTCTATGATACACCAGTGACCCAATAATCTGTCTATACTGAGTCATGTCTACTAACTCTAATGATTCATCGGATAACAGCTTTAGTTTGGTGTCCATGGGTGAGGTCATGGATTTACAATACAACATATCAAATCTTTTCAATATTTCTACTGCATACTTTCCCTGGTTCAGAAACATTCCTTCTGGGATTTTCCACACTTCCAGCCTGAGGAAATAATGCATCAATCCAATATCTTTCATCTCAAATTCTTTGACTATATTCTTCTTGCTCTTTGTGATATGTTTCTCATTTCTAGTTATAAATAGATCATCTACATACAATAATAGTATTACTGGTTCATCATCCATAACATTTATGTAAATGTTAGGATTGGCTTTAATCTTGGTAAATCCCAAGCTTGTCAAGAAGCTATCTATTATTCCATACCAAGCTCTAGTAGCTTTCCTCATTCCATACATAGCCCTTTTCAACTTACATACATGAGTCACTCTGTCTCTGAATTCAAATCCTTATGGCTGCTCGATGTGAAAATCTTCCTCAATCATGAAATTTTGGAAGGATGTCTTTACGTCCATTTAGTGTAGATCCCACTTCATCATGGAAGCAAGTACCATGATGGTTTTGATGGGAGTGTACCTTGTTACTGAATCAAATTTCTCTTCATAATCAATCCCCTCTTTCTAAGAGAATCCTCTGGCCAAAAATATTGCCATGTACTTTTCAATACTTCCATTAGCAACATGTTTTATCTTGTAGATCCATTTCAAAGATACCACACTCTTATTTTTTGGTTTGGGTATTATATCCCAAACATCATTCTTCATTATCGAGTGGTATTCTTTCATCATTGCTTCCACCCACTCTTTATTCTGTGTATCTTCCTCGTAGCTAGTGGGTTCTTGATCTACAAGGTCACACAGCAAAGCTACAAAACTGGATTATGGCTTTGATATTTTTATTGTTCTTTTGGAGCCTTCTAGAGCTCCATATCTCTTTGCTTCTTGTATGATTTCTCTTACCCAAGCAGGTTTTCTCTTTTGAGATATATCTATAGTAGGGGGTTCCTGAGGTTCTAGCATGTCGGGATATTTAGATGCTACTATTTTAGGAGAGGGTTCATCTTCTACCATTATGGGAGGTACATACTCTTCATTCACTTCTTCAAGATGATACCTTATGGATTTCTCAAGAGTTGTCTCTTCATCAAATGTTACATCGCTACTAATATCTATATGATGGAATCCTGAAATGTATATCTTGAAGGCTTTGCAGATGTCACAATATCCAACAAATATTCCCTTCTTTCCAAAAGGATCCAACCTAGTTCTCTTCTCTTTCGGAATATGTACATATACTGGAAAACCAAATATCTTGAGATGGCTCACTTCAAATTTCTTTCCTGTATACATTTCTTCAAGAGACTTGAATCCAAGAGCACTGTGAGATAATATATTTTTAACATATACAACTTTTCTTGTTGCTTCATCCAACAGGTGCATGGGGAGGTCTTCGTCATGAATCATTGTTTTCGCTGCTTCCATAATGGTTCTATTCTTTCTTCCCGCAACACCATTATGTTGAGGATTGTAGGGAGTGGCTAGTTCCCTCTTGATTCGAGCCTCCTTGCAGAATGATTCAAATTATTTTCAAGTATATTCTCCACCATTATCTGATCTCAGTGTTTTGATTCTTCTTTCTGAATGGTTCTCCATCAAGGCTTTGAATTCCTTGAATTTCCCGAACACGTCACTCTTAGTCTTCAAGAAATATATCCATGTATTTCTTGAATATTCATCAATAAATGTGACATCATATTCATATCCACTTAACGATACAGAGGGAATAGGACCACATACATCAGAATGAATTAATTCCAACGTATCTTTAGTCTTTGTTTCACTTTTCGGAAGTGGATTCTTGATGTTCTTTCCTCTTGCACATTGTTTGCAAGTCCCCTCATAATTAATCTTCAGATATGGTAACGATGTTACCACCTTTCTCACATACGGTAGTTCTTTGTAGTTGATGTGAGCAATCCTCCTATGTCAGAGTTCACTTGAGCTAGTAGTCTTATAAACAAGGGTTGTCTTTGGATGTCCTTTGAGTTTGCACATTCCTCCTTCTTCACCAATGGCCACATCATCTTTAAGCGTCTTTCCTTAGGACCACATGGTTACTTTTCCATCTATAAAAGAAACTCTATATCCTTTATTATCTATTCCTGAGATGGAAAGTAAGTTATTTTTCAAACCTGGCACATACAATACTTCCTTCATCTTCATGGAAATCCCAGAGTCAAGATTGTAGTTTGATTCACAAATACCTTTGATGGGATACTGATAGTCATCTACTAATGATACTTTCTAAGGAGAGATCTTTTCTTCAAGTCTTGATAGAGTTTGCTTCTTCCCTGTCATGTGCTTTGAAGAACCACTATAAATAAGCCATGTATCTTCTCCAGGTGTTATGGACCCAGAGAGTGTAGAGAATAGTACATCTTATTCTTTTGTTAATCTCTTCTAAGGTATTCCTTCGTCATCCTCATCTTCAGCTAGATGAGCATGATGTCTCTTGTTGTTTTCCTTCTTTGATGATGGACACTCTCTGGCAAGGTGTCCTATCTTATGAAAGTTATATCATTGATACTTTGAGTAATATTTCTTTTGATTGTTTACTATTTTCTTTTGAAACTTATTCTTTAAAGGTTTATGATTACCTTTCTTAAAGTTTTATTTTTTTATTCCTTTAGTATGGATCGCTAAATCCTAATCATCTTCTCTAAGTAGAGTTTCTCTGTTAGCTACTTTAGATTCCTCTTGAATGAAATATTACCATACAATGTCAAAATTTATAGTTTCTTTTCTGGCACACAAAGTCTGTATGAATGAGTCCCAAGGTCTACTGAGACCATTTAGAGCAGTCATAACTAGTTCATCCTCATAAAGGGTGTCTCTAATTGCACTTAGTTGTTCCCTGAACTAAGAGACCCTTGTGAAGTAATATTGAATTGATTCTCCTTTTCTCATATTGGTGCTCTTTAGTTGAGATCTCAAATTCATCTTTCTATTGATGTTCCTTCCCTCATACATTCTAGAAAGTGCATCATACATTTTATTTTGTGTCTTCTTATATGAAACTTGAGGGAATAAGCGATCTTTAATATAATCAACAATGATCCTCATTTCCTTGATTAGGTCTTGTTCATGCTTCTCCTTAGCTTCATCTTCTTTTGGTTCTGCAACTTCATCCTTCATGTACTTCTCAAGGCCATTCTCTTTAAGAATGAGACCAATCCTACACTTCCCTGCTAGGAAGTCTTCTATGCCTTCCATTTTGTCCTCAAGCTTAGTGCTTAGGTCCATCCTATCTAGGAGGTCACTAAAAATTGAAATTTCTCAAAATGAAAAGTTGGCCTTACCATGATATGAACTTGACTGAGGCGAGTTTGTTGGTCCACTTAATTTTTGGAGATCCCAAATCTTCACCCTTCAAATCTTATTTGCAAGATTCCAATTTATGCAGAATTTTTGGTTCTGGTTTTCTACAATTTTCTAGTTCAGGGCCAAAATAGGGTTTGGATTTCCTAAAGATTCAACCACCCAAAAATTTTGATTCTGGTCTCAATAGATGTGCTCTAGGTATGTGCAAGTTTCTATGCAAGTAGATCTTCCAAATTCCAAACTTTACAGAAACCCTATTTTTTTCCAAAGGGAGAGGAGAGTGAGTTGCACCTTGTGAAAGTTGTCATATTCATGCTAGATCTGATACCATGTTAATATTTCATATGCTAACCTATATATCATTAGTGTTTAATCCAAATTCACAATAGTAACATATGAATAATCACTGAAAGAAACACAATCACAAGATAGACACAATATTTATCCTAGGAAACCCTCAATGGGGAAGAAAACCCAACAAAACTTCCTTTGTATAAGATGTATAAGATAAAAATCCAAAATAGGTACTCTCCTCCTTGTTGATCTATCTCTCTCTCTTATGTGCTACTCAAGTGAGCGAGTCTTTATTCTAATGAGAAGCACAACTCCTCTATTTAAACACTTTAAGTCAACTAACTTTTACCCTAATCAAGTAGCCTCACTAAACTATTTGGGCCGACCTCACCTAGGAAAACTCAAAAAAGTATTTTATAGTATTCATTAGGGTACTATTGACCCGATTTACAATGGAGGATTTACCTCGTGACTCTATGATGAACAATTACAATAGTAGCATCCTGATGGAGGAATAATAACATCTTCCTTGGGGTACATCAGTAAAATACATTTAGAATATCCTTTGAAGTTACAATATTTCAACACCAATAGTATCCAACAATTCACCCTAGTAGGTATTCAATTATGCTTAGTTATGCTATGATTCCCATCCATTATATCACTCTCAGACATCCTAACACCAATTTCCATGATTTAAGGGAGGTAGGGCACATTTTCTCACCTACCTACATCAGTTAACTGATTGTGAACTATTTGAGTGATTCAAAGTTGCATTAGTGAGCTCTAGTGGTGATTTTCCCACACCAAGTTATCTTTGGAGTCAATCCATGTTGGTAGATTCGAATCCTATCTTAGGCATTCAGATTATCCTATTTGTAACACCATTGTATTACATATTATTTACTTATTAATGCATGCAATATTATTCTTCCAATTTTTGGTCTCATGTGTGTTTAATTTTTCCATGAATAATTGATCAGAGTTTACTGAATTTCTTCTCTCTTTAGCAACCTTCTTTCACATTTGATTTCATTCAGGCCTGAGGATCCTAAGCTTCACAAAATTTAACATGGTATCAGAGCAAGTTTTCAGGCCAGCTTCAAACCTCAGAATCTTCCATTGATGCACCAGAAGCAATTTTGGTTCCACATAATTCCTAGTATTCTTTCCTTGCCCCCTCTTGATTCTATCCAAAGAATTCTATATAGGAGTGATGCACCTAGATAAAGTGCACATGTCAAAGTAGAGAGTGTTTGAATTGGTTTGATTCATATTGAAGAATTTTTGCAATGTTTTTGTGGTAAATTGAATATGTTTTGAAGAATTAGTTGTTTCTTGAAGTTGTAAGATGGAAAATTCAACAACTTTGACCCCCAAAATCCTCACATCATTCAACTATATTGATTGGAGTGCTAATACACATATTGTCTTGCGCAACAAGGGTCTATATAGGAACACTATTGGCAGAGAGGTCGAACCCTAGCAGTATTTTTAAAAATCAAAGTATCTGAACAAGCTTGATGATTCTTTTGGATTCATGTGCATACACATCTCTAGATAGATATTGTTTCTCCTTGAGGGATTGATAACACCAAAAGAAGTATGGGATAAGCTTTAATCCTTGTTTGGAAAACATGATGAGCTGAGGGGCCATATCCTAGAGAATGAGATAATAGCACTACATCTTAGAAACTTCGAAACTATACAACAATTTTTCTCAAAAATCAAATCCTTAGTCATGCAATGCAAGAAATGTGGGATTGACAAGAAGGATGATCAATTGGTGCTCTCTATTCTGAGAAAACTTGGCCCATAATTCTCAATGTTCGTATCTACCTTTCACTCTGGGAGACTAACTACTTCTAATTGGTGAATTCCATCCCTTGATGCCTTCACATAGTCTCTTATAAAGGAACAAGATAAGCTAATATAGATCGGAGCTCTCAGAGCCTCTCCAAATCAAGCACTCTTGGTTGGTGAGACAAAGAATGCGCAAGCAAGGAGGAAGCAAGAAGAAAAAGAAAAAAAGAACACTGAATTCGAACCTAAGGAAGAGTTTGATACAATAGATGAATCCACGTTCTCTAAGAAGGAAAAAAGGTTTGAAAAGGGAAAGTGATCCTATTGTAAGAAGGAAACCATACAGAGAAATATTGTATGAAGAAGACCATAGGTTGGATGTCAAAAATCCTTGAGAAACACAATATTTCCCTCCATAAAGGGGAAATAAATGCCTAATACTGACACAATACTAAAGATCATGATGAGAGATGCCATGCACTGAAGGTTGGTTTTTCAAAGTCACATGCCTTCCTCATTGATCCAAGAGCCACCAATCACATGGTTGCATCCAAAGAATCATTCTCTTCATTACAACTTACTGATGGTCCAAGTATTCACATGGGAGATGACACTCAAATACAAGCTAAAGGAAAGGGTTCAATCGAGTTAGATCGTGGAGTGTTCAAGAATGTACTCTATGTTTCATCCTGAGAGGAAAATTTGTTGTATGTATACCAAATGACTCATACAGGATCACCAAAGAAAGTTTTATTTGGTCTTGAATCAATACAAATCTCATATATCTCAACTAGGAATATTATAGTGAAAGGTGTTGCAAACCATGCCTCTAAGGCATATGAATTCTCACACTTTCTGCCATACTCAGATCCAGTGCAATCTCAGCTTCCATTTGAAAGGGAAGGTAATACCATTCTACCTAAACCTTTTGCATATGATAATGTTTCAAATTCATAATCCAAAGAAGAGGACCAAGTCGAATCAAATCATGGAATTGAAGATGAAGTTCAATCAGATCCAGATCCACATCTAGTCCCTACTCCCAATCCTAGGATTAAATGGGCTCAAAAGGTTATTGAGGATGCTGGGAATATGATTGGAGAGTCATCTGACATGAGGAGAACAAGACCTTAGTTTCAAAATGAAATCCTTGCGCTATGTCAATCAAATTCATTTCTCTCGGAGAGGTGCTACAAAATCCCAGAGAGATGCTACATGATGGTAACGTCTGATCAACAATTGTGCTCACTGAAGAAAAAATTGGATCATGTCACTCTTCCTCCAAAAAGAAGAGACAAATGTGACATTTCTTCTCCTATATTTCATCATATTGGAAGAATGTGGAGAGGTTCACATGCACAATACCAGGAAACTAGTGCACACAAGGACCATCACACTACATTACTGCTCCACATAGATGTAGGTTACAGAAATATTTTCACATGTTTTTTATTCAAGAAGAAAGTTTCTCTTGATCTGAAAGCTTGATCCTGATTTTTGCTGCTTATCTTGAGGGGGGGGTTCCCATGGTTTTTTCCCCATTTCCTTGAGTTTTTTAAACAATTATTATTTTGCATTTAGATTGTATGGGTGACCTTTGGTATTACTTTCCAGGGCCCAGGTTGTCCAAGTTAGGATTAAGGGGGGTGTTAGGATAATGAATTAATCCTCCCTTGAGGATGTAGTATATTTGTCATTTTCTAGCTTAGGAGGTCATTACCACTTCATTAGTGCATGGGGGACACACCTAGGGGGCGGCTAACACTCACTGCACATGTCTGCATGAGTTTAGGAGTTGTAGGGACCAATCCCTATAATTGAGGAACCCACTTTGAGTGCCACTTGAAGTCTATAGCAGTTAACCCTAGTAGGTATTCAATTATGCTACAATTCCCATTGGTTACATCACTATCAATTATGTTCAGTTATTCTACGATTCCCATTGGTTAGATCACTTTGTGTCATCCTTGTGCTAGTTTTCCATGATTTAAGGGAGGTAGGGTGCATTTGCTCACCTACCTACAATAGTTAACTGATTGTGAATTGTTTCAGTGATCTAGAGTTGCATTACTGAGTTCTAGTGGTGATTTTACCACACCAAGTTAGCTATGGAATCAGCCTAGGTTTGTAGATTTGAATCCTATATTAGGAATTTGAATTCTCCTATTTGTAACACCATTATATTACATATTATTTACTTATTAATGGATGTAATATTATTCTTCCAATATTTGATATAATGTGTTTTTAATTTTTCCATGAATAATTGATCAGAGTTTACTAAATTACTTCTCTCTTCTGCAGCCTTCTTTCGCATTTGATTTCATTCAAGCCTGAGGATCATAAGCTTCACAAAATTCAATATGAATAACCTCAAACAACTAGTCGGAAGCTTATGCTCTCCTTAAATTAATCCAAACAGCTAGAGAGTATGGAATTGACAAGATAATTATTTTGGGGGACTCAAAGTGATCTAGCTGGACATTGGTGGCAATACACCTAGTCCACTGACTCAAACACATAGTTTTCCAACTTGGCAGTTTTTTACAATCTTTTCAGGTCTTGATCTTCTCAAGTTGTTTTAAGGCCCTAAACAATGTTTTTTTTTCAAGAAAGTTCCCAAATGAGCATCAAAGGTGTATTCTAGGGTAAAAACACAAAGACCTTCTCATCCAGACTTTTCCAAAAGGACACTGAGCACCCTAGATAGAGATCGTATGCAACATTTGCGCCCCTGGGAAGTTCACGTATCAATTAACCACTCCCCTGGCCCGCAAACCTTTTTCCATTTCATCTCTTGGGAGTATGGTTTTTTATGTTTAGGGTTTTCTCAATTTTTTCTTTATGTTAAAATTCCTTTCTAGCCTCATTGTAACCCATTTCTTGTGGATGAGAATAGCCAACACGTCTCTTTTCAAAGATAAGCTACCACTATCTAGAGTTAGTTTGTAATGCTTTATAGTTTACAATGTTTTTCTGGTCCATTAATTAATAGAATTTGGGTTTACTGTAATATTTTGTTTTCTACAAATATTGATTCGTATTTATATTTTATATTACTTTCTTCATTTAATTCTCCAAATAATTTGGATCGGTGGTATCAGAGCAATCTGCTCTTGTAGTTTCTCAGTGCATGTCCCCAACAAGATATGAATATCGAGAGTTGGGTCTCGAATTTGTTGAGATTGGGGAAAAGCACCCTCATTAGGCCAAGTAGCCTAACATGGTGGGAGAAGAAAGGAGAGATGACAAAGCAGGAGATCCTATTAATTTTTTGCTTGAAAAATCCCTCGGACGAGAGAGGAACAAGATGATGAATAATTTTTTCCATATCCTTCGATGAATATCAATGGTAGAAGATGCACCTTCAACGAGCAGACATTTTGGAGGTGTGACTCCATTCAAGGTATAAGTTAACTTTTACATATCCTTATGTCATCATCACGTTTTTTCAGGTATTTCTTGTTTTTGGAGTAGCGGAGCCCGTCAAAAGTATGCCGAGTGGGTACTCATTGGATAAATTCTGCATCCAATGATCTCTCTCGATCAAATTTTGGGTAAAAACAGAGGGATATATGTAAAAAATACGAATAAAAAGTAGTTTTTTCTTTTTTTCCTCCAAAATTAATAAATATTAATTTCCTGTAGTAGGCCCATTTTGAGTTGAAATTTCCTCTAATCAGTGTGGTTGAACCATAACCATGATTACATAATCATGGGTTTTATGTGGTTGACCCATAACCATGGGTTTTGTGTGGTTAACCCATAAACATGTTTACATAAGGATTTAATAAAAATCCAAAAATTGAAAATTTCATGTTCTTTGGTGCAATTGATGTCTTGCTGCAAATCCATTCATAGATTCTAATGCAGATGATGAAATTGAATTTCGTTGAAGACCCATTTGAGATTACGAATATGCCTTTCCATCCATATAACATATTTTCTCTGTGGTGGCCCAAGGAATTAAGAAATGTTTGTTGAATCTCAGGGGATGCATGTGTACTGTTTTTGCAGACATATGTTGCTTCAATCAATGATATCTCTCAAACCATAAATATAAATGAAAAAATATGAAATACCCATTTTAGCTGACGAATAAACCATTCAAATGAGATATTATAGAGCCTATAATATGTTCTATGGAGTCTATGTAACCCATTCAATTTTTTTGTATGTACAGTTGCATTATGTACTAACATGTGCTGCTTCAAACACACATATCTCACAAACTAGGAAGCAAAATGAAAAACTGCAAAGTACTCATTTTAGATAACAGGAAAAAAACCAAATGATATATGGTAGGCCCCTTAAAATGTCTTGTATAGATCACAACATCTCTCTAAATTTTGTAGTAGTGATTCATTCTCCATATAAGAATGAGTGTATGTTGCCAAGGGTTTGTAGAGCAACATGATTTCTTATAGAGGTCATGGAACCGACAAATGCAACATAGAAACTACTGTATGACCCAACAAACATAATCCAACAGAGATAAAAGGAGTTTTGAAATTTTTGCAGATCTTTGAACCCGAACTATTCTCAAATCCTCAACTGATACGGATCTTGGGGGTTGAGACCCGAGAGGCTTGAATGTCGAGAGAGGAGGAGAAGAGATAACATAATGGACTAGTTGCGAGAAAGACACATCAACAATATCTAGGATATTCATAGACTAGATAGAGAAACATAGAGTATATAGGCCACATGGAGTGGTGAGGCTCAAAGAGGGTTCTTTGAGCCTCACCTCTCAAACTATACTAAGAAAGGCACTCATAACCAATAACCCAATAACTCAATAGAATAAGATAAATGTAGGATGACAAAAATCCTTGAATGCTTTATTGAGAAGGCATATAGCCTTTTTATAACATTATTACAATGTATCTTGAAGACATACCATTGAACAAAACCATGGGCTCTCAAATACCATGGATGAGCGAGGTACAATGTGCCTTAAATCCATACCATGGAACAAAACCATGTTCTTTCAAATACCATGGATGGGAGAGGGTGGCCTCTCCATTTAATTTTTTTTGTGATGAATGAGAGAGGGTAGCCTCTCCATTTAATTATTTTATAACTTATACATCTAAATTTATACCATATTCCTCCTGAAATTCAGATTAGTTAGATAGAGACAAATGCTTTGGAGAAATGGTCAACTCTATTATAGGATTACTTCTCTATTCAAAATTTTTTTGATAAAAAAACTATCACCTTCATGCTCTTTAAGTCCCTCCCCCATATTAAATATTGGTGGGATAGATACTACAAGAGGCATATAAGAGATGAGTCTAAACTATATAGGACAAAACCTACTTCAGCTACTTTTGTTGAGGTTAACAAGGAATAATTCTACCCTATCGAAAACTATGATTACCAATGTAACACCAGGTGGACAACTTTGCACCAAGAGAGAGACTAGAAGATGTCAGAGTTAACCAATATATTCCATGCCTTGCACTAAAATATAGGTATTAGAGACTCCAAACAACACTTTTTTTAAAGCACAACAATGATATGCAAAGTTACATTTCAATAGAGATGGATTTCCTGGACATATCCTAACTAGCAGCTGATTATATAAAAAAAAATATTGAGAAAAAGTTTAAGAAAAAAAAAAAGCAAGAGTTTGGGTTTGCAAATGAATAGTAGCATAATCAAAGCAAAGGAAACCCTAACTTAAAAAACAAAATATAGAGAAAGGAGGCCAAGATCATGACAAATAGCCCAAGCCATAGGCAAAGAAGGGTAATAGGAAGTCAAAGAAGGACACTAGAGATTGGTGTGAGTTCCAAAAAATCCCCTAGCCCAAATATGATGAATGCCACTCAAAACAATCATTATTAGTTGAGACAAAAACCCTAAAGACGAACTTTAGCTCGTACTCTGATTCAAAAAAATAAAGGGGAATGCAGATCACTAATGTAACATCTCCAAAATTCGTAAATTAAAAAAATGAAAATAGTCTTAACTGGAGTTGTAACAATAATTAATCCATTTGTTCTTAACATTGTTACAACAAAACTTCAATTTCATTTAGCTTTAAAACCATTGTGCATAAATGTTTCTTTACTCCAACACTATTATGTGATTTATCATTATGACGACATCACTTACTTGACATTAAGTATGAAGAAACATCATCTTTATTTTTCCATCAGTTACAACTAGCATGCATGTTAGCTATACCTTATAGGACATTTGTTAAACTTCTCTAAGAGTTTTAAAGTGTTTGGTTATGGTCTTACTTATCCCGAGAGCTAACACATAAACCATATATTCTATTGCATGTGCTCTAAAGAGGGTTCAAGCATTACTAGTGCCACTTCTAAGAGATTGTGCATAAAAGGGGATCTATCTACACCTATAGAACAAGTTATCTCCCACACATTAAGTGCCAAACCTAACCAAAGCATCAAGCACAAAAAGAACAAGCGATGGTATTAAAATGTTAAAGGTGTAATGTAATATTCGATAGGTTTTTGGAACATTAGAGTTTTCGGTTGATAATAGATATCAAAGCATTGGTATTTAATAATCCATGTGACAACCCTATGGCCTCCAACTGGAATGCAGATATGCCGTGTCATAAACCCTAAGGTTTAACTCACTTCTATTTTTTCGTTTTTGTGTTGTATTGTTATGCTCTACTCTGAGTGAGTGTCACTCAGCTCTCGACCTTGGTGTTGGTATCATTCTACATGCTCTTGGTGTTGTTAGCAGCATCTTGGCCTCTCCTTCCATCTTTTCACTATACCCATACCAACGAGAGCATCAACCTTGGTTCTTTTTCTCTATGTGACCGGTTTTCTATGGTATTCATCACCACTGTTGAGAACAACAAGGTAAAATATTATTTGTCTCCTTTTCGAGTTTTCGAGTCGGGAAAAATAGAAACGCATTTCTCATGATAATGAATTTGACCTCCAGTTATTATTGTGCAGGATATTTTGGTCGAGTTCGTTGTACTGGGGTAAGGGTCAATATCCATGAAAGCAAGGCCTGTTCCTACTAAGACCCATACCTACACTTCTTTCTCCTTGAAGCTTGAATTTCGATGGCATCGTGACTGTGGCTCTATGTTTTCAATGACTATAAATCCAATCCTCTATTTTATTTGTTTGGCTATAATGGTAACTATCTGAGGGTTTTCCCTGAGGCATTCTATGGTTGTCCTATTTAATACTCCTCCCTTTGACCATGGAGTCGATGGAGGGATTTTATTATAAACTGTAACATTTTTTTCTGTTAGAACGGTTTTGAACTCTTTTGCAAAGTCTTTATAGACATAATGTTTTTATGGTTGATAGAACCCGCACTACTGTTGTTTGTGACTCTCTGTTAATGTAATGGTCAAGTAGTTAAAAGGAACCTGTGAGGACCTTTTTTATTGTTGTGTTTATGTGTGTGTGTGTGTGTGTTGTTTTGTTTTTCAATTCTGTATTTTTCCGTTGTTCTATTAAATCTTTTAAGGTCGAAGGGCAGGCTCTTCCTTCCAGCACTTGGATTAAGCAATTAATGATTTAGAGAAATGTTACAGTCAGGAGGCCATTACTCTGTTTGATTAGCTTTGAGATTTGGCTGTGAGGCCTTTATCAAGACGATAAAGGATTAAATGGATACCTTTAGATAGTAAATGTTTAAATGGAATGTCGTAAGGCTATTTAAGATTCCTTCTTTAAGGTTTTTATTGTATGATTTATTTGATAGTATAATAATACTAATATGGTCGTCATCTTGCAACCAGGGTTGCGGCCTGTCAATAATCTCAATTTATTATTTATTGTGGAAGTAAATATTTTTATAAGGTTGGGCCATACAGCCTCTTGTATTCATATCTCTATTTCAATTAGCCGAGACCCTTGGCGTGATTCGACCTAATAACCTAGTATTTATTGTTTATTTTTAATGTGTAGTTTACTTTAAATTGTGTTTGGGGTTTTAGACAGTGAGGCAAAGGAAGTATTGGTTTTACTATAATTTTGTAATAAATATAATTGTAACAAGGTTGGAGTCGTAAGCTATTAACAGATTCTTTGTCTTGTTATAGTTCAGGATTGATATCTTTATAGTAAAAATGATACCCCTCAACTAACAAGGGTTTGTATAATTTAAACCCTTCACATGTATGGTTTTTTAATCTGGATGCTAAGTGTTCCAATAAAGTATTGCCAAAACTGTGAATGGATTTCTATTATTTATGTTTTTAGACTTGGTAGGTAAAGACCCTAACACTAAGTAATTAAATACTATGCTAATATATATATATATATATATATATATATAGATAGATAGATAGATAGATCGATAGATAGATAGATAGATAGATAGATAGATAGATAGATATATCCTACATAATTAAATTGGCATTGATTCCTTTAAACTATAAATTTGTTTTCTGTTAATACTGATAATGAAAATGCTAGGATGACATTATCTAAGTAAATATCAGGTATACTAAGTAGTAAAATATAGGGTTTCAAACACTGGTTAGAAAAATTAATGATTCTAAGTAGAATTAGATGCATCGTACAAATACTAGATGAAAAGAGAAATGTATTGCATATATTAAACAAAGATTTCCTTGATGTTGTAATTTTTAAACAACTAGAGTAATGAATTCAGAAAGGGGCTGATTGAAAATCTCATATGCAATGTATCTACTAATAAAATAGTTTTATTTAAAATAATAAATCCTCTAAAACTATAGCATATTTCATGAATAATAATACACTAATACATATGAGCAAATTTACGACAGTTGTTTGTTGTTATTTCCACGTTTTGTCGTCTCAATTGCGATGATAACGGTCTTGATGTTTCGTGGCACATATTTTGTCAATCTCACAACACAATTTATAAGCCGTCTATATAGTGACGAAATATGGCCACCACATGTCTTCTATACGGTGGCCTTCAAATCGATTTTTTTAATTCATTTTCTAATTTTCGTCGCTCTATCAACAAAATGTCTGTCTCTATAACGATGAAAAATATGGCCAAAAACTGTCAGGCCAAATTTTGTTTCCACGCAAAACCATGGAACATTTTCAACGAACTATTATCTCTCTATCGACAGATTCTGAAATTTGAACAAAAAAAATTTCCATGAAAAACCGTGGAAAACCAATCTCTATCGATGAAATCTACAAGTTGAATGGTAATTGTTCCACAAAATTGCGTCGCTATAGCAATGGTATTCCTGGAAAGCCACCCAAGGTTTCGACGGTTTTGCAATACCCGTGACGAACGTTCGTTGATATTGAGACGAAACCTGGAGGTTTCAAAAAAAATTAAAAAACCGTGGAAAGGCACCTTCCTTTCCACGGTTTTGGATCTTCAATAAGTGCTTGTGATTGATGTGTAGTCTTGTGGATTTTTTGTGTCTATGGACAAGTGAATCCATAGATACACTTCAAGAATCAGCAGTCGATAAATCAATACCTTGGATAACTTATCCCATTCAATTATTTCTAGTGGC
>LPNX011184270.1:41730-213392 GCA_001517045.1 Pseudotsuga menziesii
TAGAACATAGGATCTATTGTATATTGGTCTAATGTACACATTTGCAAGTAATTAGAAACCGACATGGAAATGTGTACATCAAACCAATATACAATAGATGCTATGTTATGAATAAGTGCTTACAAAATTTACTCTAGGCATATAATCATGCCACTAGAAATAATTGAATGGGATAAGTTATCCAAGGTATTGATTTATCGACTGTTGGTTCCTGAAGTGTATCTATGGATTCACTTGTCAAACCAAGCATAAAATAATAGAAACTGAAAATTACAATAAGTCGCTCTACCACCATTCAAGTGGGCTATATCATAAATGCTGCAGGTATTACAAAGTTATCTACAATGGAAAGTGTTAACACCATATCTATCCTGTAAAGGCAGTAGGTTCTAGGCTCTAGCTTCTATTGAGATGCATTATTTGCAATTACAAGATTTAGTTCTCAAATAAAATGTTAAATGGTTTGATACGATCAATGGACTAGTTGATGCTATAAGGGATTTTAGTAGGGAAAAATCAGGCTTTGATAATTTATTAGTGTATATGTGAAAATATCCTCAAATTTGAGATCTAAATTAATAAATTAAATGCTGCTACAAACTTGCAAATGATATGTCTTTTCCAACCAGCAACCAATATTTGTGACACCATAATGTTTTAACCTCTAGTTAGATTTGAAATAAGGTACAAATGAGGCTAAAACTAGGGAAGATCTAGGAATTTCGCTTATTAATCTGAAGTTTTCAACCCTGCAAATTAACCTTTTAATTATGTTTTAGACAAGATTTAATCAGCGCTACAGAGCAGTTTTCTAGAAGGTAATTCCCAACCACAAAGTGGGGAAAACCTACCATGTGATTTGATGTTTTAGGGATGAGTTTAATACATGTTAATGACATAAATTTTCAGATCTTATAAAATAGAAAATGAAAGATGTATTAAGATTTAAAATGGCATAAAAGCTGTGATTAATGCCTAACAAATCCAAATTAGGTAGATGGGGTCAATTGAGGATCTCATGGAGGATTTAGTGATTAAAGAGTAGAAAGGGTTGAATGGTTCAAACCCAATATGCTCCTTAATAACTAGATCCACTTTAGAAATATTCAATAGGAAAATCCTAAGCTAGACCTTAGATATTTGGCAAACAAGAGCCACGAGGTGGAAATGTCACCGCTATTCCTAAAAATTATTACTACAATAAAAATGCTATAGAATGGAAATATACGTATGTTTCAAGCCCAACAAAGCTTCCCATGCCAAACCAAGAAATATATCATAATACACTTATAATATAACCAAGGTTCGCGCAACAAGTCATAGGGAACTTAACCAAAAAAAAAATCAGCTAATGTTGTCTGGAAAGTGTGTTCTTGGGGTAATTACACCAAGAGATGTGGCTCTGGAGTCACATTCCACATGTGCTGTGAAGGAAATCAACAATCAATCTATCCAGCACACATTTTCCACCAGAATATCAACTCGCATTTAAATGCTATATTACAATATCGTTGCCTCACTGATGTGGAAACTTGTGTTTGTATTCGACAAGATTTCTTTAACCATTGTATTAAAATGAAAACAACACACAAATTTTAAAGTTTAATACATAAATATATTAAATACACATATAAATAGATTTTTACTAGAAATGTGTGGACACTGTTAATACCACCATCCTATCAAACAATATAAAACAAAAAACAGAGGAAAGAGTCATGTTGTCTTACTATATGAATAAAATGCCACCATATACTCCGGATAAATATTTGTTATCTATGAATGTTAACTTTCCAGCAAATAATATTTAGATATGGAAATATTTGTTCTAACAGAATGCACTTTGAGGAGCTCATGGAATGCTTTTGTAGCGCACATATAAATACATTTTTGTTGACTTATAAAAAAAACTAAAGAAACTGTTTAGGGGAGGAAGTTCAAGGATGAACCTACAGAGCTACGAGCATGGGCTTGTTATGGGAATCATTGCATATGATGTTTCCATCTGTATTCATTCTCCCATTGCATCTTCCACATAGACTTGGGGACCCTAGTGGATTTTTCTTGGTCCCTTTTCTATTATTTATTTCTCAGATTTTCTCCTAGCAGTCCTTATAAACTAGATGACTGACATCTTTTCCACGTCATCCTCCAACTGCAGAGTTAAATTCAAACCATTAAGAAGAAAAAACCTGAACATGAATTTGTTCTCCTTAGGTTCAGGCTTGGGTTTCTTTCTTAGGAAGCACTCCAAGGTAGCCCTCATGCTGCTTCTTTTCCTCCTGGTAGAAGATTCTTCTATCTTGGACACAAGAAATGGAAAAACCGCAGAGGGAATATTGTGTTCTTCTATCGCAATGCTTGCGTACACTTAGAATTTGCAAGAATTTATGCATGCAATGGAATTTCATTAGTTTATACAGAGACTGTTATGGCTAGGGTCGATGTCTCACTAATTACTCAAATCAATTATGCATGTACAACTCAAGACAAGATCTTGCATTCCACAATTGCTACAAAGCTCTGCTTAGTAGCCTCAAAACCACTTTGAGCAAACAAAAGCAGTTTGCTATAGAACATTTGGAATTCAAACTCCAATAATTCAAGTCATAAGGGTTCTATCAAGCTTGTATGTGACCGAACACCAAGATATGTAGTGCACCCACAAAGGCAATTGCAATTGATGTTGAGCAAATTCTCATTAGAGAGGGTATTCTGAGAGACTCAGACTATTAGGTTATGTGCACTTCTGCTAAAATATCCAAGGACATTATCTATTCATCAATTTCTCTGCAAAAAAGAGGAAAACCAATGCACCACTGTCATTAGAACTGCTTAGTGCAAAAGAACCTCATGATAGTGGGTAACCAAGGGAAAGCTACAAACAATCAACTTTAGTAGTTAAACATAGGGAAAACCTGTTGAAAATGTGAGCACAATGCACTACATAATAGGTGAACATAACACTAGTACTACTTACTACACTCCTCCTCAGAATGCAATGGAAAAATGAGGCAGGAACTCTAAAACCCAGGGAAAAGCAAGGAATGGTACAGCAAGAACACATCAAAGGTAGATAAGTCTGATATTTTATGTTTCTATACAAACGTTGGATATGAAGCATGATGAAGAGGCTAGAAATGAAAATAAGAAATTTCTATTATATGAGAGGTACAAGCAAGTCATATAAAATATTAATGCCTAGGGAGAATGTAAGCAATGCAAGAACCCTTACCTTATCGATCACCTTTCTCTAGGTCCGTTGGCCCATACTGTTTGCAAAGAGTTGTCCTAATAAAAGGAAAACCACTATGTTGCCTTGCAATTAAATTTATAAATTAAATAAATAATCCATTCCTAGACCTATACAGAAGTGGTCATTTTGCTACGCATGGAAAATATCAAAATACTCTATGAAATAAAAAATGGGCATACAATTAAATCAGCTAATGCTATCTGGAAAGTGTGTTCTTGGGATAATTCCACCAAGAGATGTTGTTCTGGAGTCACATTCCACATGTCCAGTGAAGGAAATCAACAATGAATCTATCTAGCACACATTTTCCACCAGAATATCAACTCACATTTAAATGCTATATTACAATACCGTTGCCTCACTGATGTGGAAACTTGTGTTTGTATTGAACAAGATTTCTTTAACCATTGTATTAAAATGAAAACAACACACAAGTTTTAAAGTTTAAGACATAAATATATTAAATACACATATAAATAGGATTTTACTGGAAATGTGTGGACATTGTTAATGCCACCATCCTATCAAACAATATAAAACAAAAAACAGAGGAAAGATTCATGTGATCTTACTATATGAATAAAATGTCACTAAATACTCTGGATAAATATTTGTTGTCTATGAAGCATTAACTTTCTAGTAAATAATATCAATCATGAGTGTCGCTCAGTGGTGGTTCAGTTGTTATGAAGTCACTTGTTGTAAATTGGAGGTCACGAGATAAAATCCCACCCAGGTTTACCTGTGTCCCATGTCTTGCGAAAGGTGTGGTGCACCTAGGGGTATAGTGGTAGCTGTCTTGCGAAGGGTGTGTGGCACCTAGGGGTATAGTGTTAGTGGAAATGGATCCATGGACCCCATGTCACATGAGTACCAACCCAACTCCAATTGCCAATTCCCCTAGTTACTAAAAGAAAAACACTTTCCAGTAAATAATATTTAGATATGGAAATATTTGTTCTAATAGAATGCACTTTGAGGATCTCATGGAATGCTTTTGTAGTGCACATATTAATACATTTTTTACTTATAAGAGAATACTTCAATTTCTTGTTGACTCTAAGACTCACCCCATCAACATGAATTCTACAACCATGTATGTATATGTCATATAAAGAGAGAGGAAGAGAGAGACCTTTACGAAATAGTGTAAGCCCTTGAGATAGGTAAGGGGGTGGAAAATGGTGCGTCTTCGAAACAAGAGATATTTTCCTCATCACAAAACTGCAAGATTGATGAATCAGTTGAAGCATTCATTGCCATAGTATTCAGAACCAAATCCCCTCTGCTCTCCAACGATCAAAACACAAAGTGCCACCCTACAAGCATTATCAAAATATAAACAGAGTTTTAGTAAACAGAAATTTCAATTATTTGCAAGGAAATACAAAAAAAAAAAATTTGATAAAAAAAAATTAAATACACATGAACTGAAAGGAAATATATTGTATAAAAACAACTTTGCAAATTTAACGATACAATTTTTTGCTCATAATTTATTATGCATTCTTTAAAATATTTCATTTTAAAGTTTGGTGTATGGTGATTTTTCTTGGCCCCTTTTGTATTATTTATTTCTCATCTTTTCTCCTAATAGTCCTTACAAACTAGGCGACCGACATATTTTCAATGGCATCCTCCAATTGTAGAGTTAAATTCAAACCATTATGAAGCAAAACCCTGAACATGAATTTGTTCTCCTCAGGTTCAGACTTGGGTTTCTTCTTAGGAAGCACTCCAACGTAGCCCTCATTGCTGCTTCTTTTCCTCCTAGTAGAAGATTCTTCCATATTGGAGACAAGAAACGACAAACCGTAGAGGGAATATTGTGTTCTTATATCGCAACACTTGCCTACACTTAGAATTTCCAAGAATTGATGCATGTAATGGGATTTCATTAGTTTATACAGAGAATGCTATGGTTGGGGTCGATGTATCACTAATTACTCAGAGCAATTATGCATGTACAACTCAAGACAAGCTCTGTCGTTCCACAATTGTTACAAAGCTCCGTTCAGTAGCCTCAAAACCACTCTGAGCAAACAAAAAGCAGTTTGCTATAGAACATTTGGGCTTCAAACTCCAAAACGTTGCCATTATCAAAGAGAAACTAACAACCATACTATTAAAAACATTCATAGTCTAGCTTTGAACTATCAATTCATGGGAATTTTTACATGATGCCCAAAAGGAATGGACAAAACTAGAAACAAACCCACATTTTACAAACATGCAAACTAGATAAATACCCACAAAATCATATGAATCTGTTGCAACTGCAACTATTTTCCCCAAAAAAATTTATTTTTAGGGTCCCCCATTATCTTTTTAGTCTTTAGAAGGCTTAAGGAATCCCATGAATTCACCAAATTTTTTCCCATGAGTTGAAAATTTGAAAAAAATTGAAGGTTTGTTTGCTTACATCAGATGCGCAGTTGAATATTGTGCCGATGTATTGGGTGCGTAGTTGACTAGCCAGCTGATGTTCCCATCTAGAGCATTCTGAGGTTTTTCTACGATGTATCAGATTTTGTTTCATCTATCGCATCAGAAGTGGTTTGCCGATCCACCGAAAGCTTAGTCTGAAATAGTTCCGATGATCCGGGTCCCAATTCGTTTGTCATTTTCCGATATCCGATTAAGCGTGGTAAATTGTTTTTCTCCGTATCGGTTGTGTCCTGTGGAATGAGCCGATATCCTAGTTGTTTTGTTAGCTGACGTTGCGGAAGCACAACGCAATGTTAATTTGACGCATTCACATAGTCATCGTTGATACCGAGGTGTGTTAATTATTTTGACTGTCGATAATGGTTTTATATGTTTCCAGCATTTTTTGCTTGATATCCCAGTCATGGTATGCCGAATCCATCTGACTCTTCGCATGCGCTTGCAAGTTCCCTTCCGATATTGACTTAGCCCTTTTATTCTTTCGCTTCCATTAACCTATCCCTCTCGCAGTCGAGCTTATAAATCCATAGGGGTCATGTTTTCGGTTATTGTTCATCCATTTTTGTCTCCCATTGGAGTTACATAGCTATCGTTTTCTGAACGAATCGTTTGCCAGTGGAGGTTGTTTTCCATCCAGGTCATCTGTACGGTTTCTCCACATAGGATCCACCTCAAATCTTATTGCTCATCATCATTTTTTTACCTGCA
Source organism: Pseudotsuga menziesii (assembly GCA_001517045.1). NCBI lineage: Eukaryota > Viridiplantae > Streptophyta > Pinopsida > Pinales > Pinaceae > Pseudotsuga > Pseudotsuga menziesii. Next base: position 48,143 of record LPNX011184270.1, read on the forward strand.
TGTTTTGATAGGGTTAGGTTATTGGTTATCCCATGGGGGTTTTATTACAAAGTGTGACAGTCATTGTTGTTTTTAGGGTTCACCTTGTTTGTCTTGTGGACGTCGTTCACCAGCCCGCCCATTTTCTTGCTTATTCTCGCCTTGGTTCTTGATTGATTTCTATGTAGCCATGATTCACTCTTTGATAGTTGTTGGAAGGACAAGGGTAGGGTGTAGACGAGCGTTTCACTATCTACACCACTCCTTTTTTCCCTTCACCATTTTAAACAACAGGCTGTGCAGCAATTGTTTGAGCAATGGTAGGTTTCTGAGGGATGTCGGAGGATTTTTTAGTTGTAAGGGAGGACTGGTTTGGGGTTAGTAGTCCAAGGTTTTAATATTTTTCCATTGCCAGAGTTACTACCCTCACTAGTACAAAATGAGGAATTAGCTACTACGTGACTAAAAATTCTAGTCACCACTGGTTTTTCAAGTGATTTACTACTGAATATGAGCAATTTTGATTGACCGAACTATAAACGACTAAAATTAACGACTAATTTAGTCACCAATTAACAAATATGACTAGATAATAAGTGATAGAGTTAAAAATGACTAATTTAGTCACGGCATAAAAAAATGACTAGCTAGAAGAATATGAATTAGTCATTTATGTTAGTCATTTTTTATTGTTACTCCAACAATGAAAAATTGCAATGTTTGGACTCTAAAAATTTATGTAATGGATAAATGGGGGCTTCCAATTGTCTTCCCAAAGGTTGCAATTCATTAAATAACTGAAATTATGACCCCTTTCACAAAAATTTCCTACGCATATGTTTTCATAGAAAACAAATCTATGTTTGATGAACTAGAAAAAGGGGTTGTTGATTCATAAGAAGATATGTTTTTCTGGATAGAGTCTTAGGAGGATGAGGTATTATATCCCCCTCACAAGCACATTCACTTTAATTTTTTCATGTTTTGTATCTTCAAGGTTGCTATAGTTTTTGAGATGGAGTTCTCTAGAGCTAACAATAAATACCCAGTCTAATATTATACGAGTAATTTATGGTCTATAAGTGAAACTTTTTGAAACTCCCAAACAATATCAAATATAAATATTAAAAATTATACCATTATTCATTATATATATAAGAATAAAATAAATGATGGAAAAAGATATGTTTATTATATTGACCAATCCCATCCATTTCTCCATATAAATCGCTCATACAATCCCATGCTTCATTTTACATTCATAAACAAACATATGCTATAGTTCTTTGCATTTTCAACAAGTTTACTATATTGACCAAACCCATCAATCTCTTCATATCAATCAGTCATGCAATCTCATGTTCCATTTTACATTTATAAGAAAATATTCAACTTGGTAAAAACGAATTCACACATGGTGTATATATATTTGGCGTAAACCTTGATTAATTTTGTAACTTTGTTTTTATTCTTCAACTTCATAAAAAGATTCACACATGGTGTAGATATGTGCATCTTAAACACTGATTATTAGTTTTGTAACTTTGTTTTATTTTAGTGCAAAAAGTTAAAAACATGTAAAGTTTAAAAAAAAACTTATTACTTTGGAATATTTATCTTGTTACAAAGGAATAGTTTGTTCCTATACCATTAAAAAAACAAATTGCTTTTCTACAGTAATATAACAAAAAGGAATGAAATAAGTTGTTTCACATCTCTCCTTTATATATAGTAATCGTTAATTCGAGTAGTAAACTCCTGCTCAACGTTCAAAATCGAACCCTTCCCAGCCCTTCCTAGAAGTGTAAAATTAAAATTGCCATTCAAAAAAAAATCAAATCTGAATTTCACCCTTCCAATTAAGAAGGACATAATTATATCAACATTTCAATAGAAGAGAAACATTTGAAATTATCCATCCATATAAATTTCTCAAGATGTTGAAATTCCTATGCTATAAATTTCTACTCATCAATCAAAATATTGGAAATATCATAAAATTATAATCACTCCCTCACTCACGTCATGCCCTTAGTGTTTAGATATGCAAGATTACCAACGATCACTGATGACTATGAGGCACTGGCCACCAAGATGTGACTTTGAATCCCAAGTCATTTATGGTTGCACTCTAAAGTGTGACAATTAACAAAGAACAACTACTAGTCTACTACTAGGCCCAAAATGACCACAAAACTTTGTGTCTACTATCTATGTGAACCTGACTACCCATGTCCACTCATTTTTCATCAAAATGAAATTCAAATGGCCAGTTTGATGAGCCCTCCTCTACAAGATTTCATTGCGTGCATGAATATCACAGACACACGACAACTATAAATAGCACTCAATGCATGCAACTACAAATAATGGCATGCTTCTATAATCACACATTATGCAGAGGTCGATTTATGCATTGATACAGGGAGGTGTCACTAGTCACTTGATATAGAAAAACAATGAGCTAGAAAAAAAATTGGACCAAAGCACCACAATGGTTATTAAGAAATTTAAAATAACAAATTTTGCCTCAAGAATAGTCTTCAATTTGATGGGTGACATGATCATGATGTAATCTCCCTCCGTCATTCCAAACATTTGTGGTTTCTCACAACTTTTTCATGGGCGCTCACCACCAAAATACATATAAAAATTACTTGTCTTTACATCATCTTCTCTTTAAATCCTCATCTCATATAAATAACTAAGGATTATTATGCATGCACATCCTCACCTTATAATATCAATTGGGTCAAGGCACAGAGACATCCATAAAATATCAAATGTGTCAAGACACAAAGAGTAAAAGACAACTATAAGTAAGTATTATATTAAATTTATTATATAAGTCTTTAATTGACACTATAAACTGAGATTTGATAAGTTGGATTGTCGTGATATTCTTTTCACTCCTTCCCAATGTGATATGAAAGGCATTCTTTGAAGGTGAAGTCCAGAATTTTACATCTTCTTCCTCATTCTCATGCCTTTTGGTAAGACAATAAGGAGGGTAGTGACCCACATCAACATGTAAAATGGTTTCGACATAGAGGTAGACAAATTAATTGTTTTCATTAAATAACTTAAATTTCCTACCCATGACTTTAGATTCATCGAATCGTGGACTGGTACAAAACACAAGAAATTTTAGAACCTTGAGCTCTTAATTACTCACACCTAGAACTTTCTCAAAGCATGCCATTAATAAACTTATTTTGGTGTTCTAGTTCATTTTAAAAGGAAGATTATTGAAACTTAGACATGCAGTGAGTTGCAAGGCTTCAATTGAATTGGGCTTGATTCCATTGCCCCTCCATCCCATACATGTATTTTGTTGGGTTAAGTGTTAAACAACAAAATTTGATGCCTCGGCCCCAAAGATGATATTGTTGCTAACTTGCTTGGTATGTAGTATTTTTTTTAATGTTTTTGTAGTTGTGTATTATCTTTTCTTAGGTGCCCAATCCCATCATTCTTACATCACTCGGGATTGGATTGCTACCCTCTCTCTAGTTTGAATTAAGTTTTTGGTTGTATATATTGGTTGTAGGTTTATTATAGCCTTGTTTTTCTTACTGGCTTCCTTTTGTACATAGTTAACAGTAAGTAATTCTCTCATGGTTCTAGTTTTTGTTTGAGACTATATCTAGTTACAGCATTTTGCACTATGCATAAGATCAAGTGAATTCCCCAATATGTTTATTGCATAGTCTAAATAGTTTTTTTTGTATAATGAAGCATGCTCCAACTTGAAAAAAATACTATAGAATAGTTGTTATGTTACTTACTCTAAAATCAGTGTTACATATTTGTCAGATTAATGCATTTAAATTAAGTTTTATTGAAAATATGTCATATTTTTTTATAGACATTAGAAGATGATCAATTCTTTAGAATTGTAAAAATTTAAATGTACAATATTTACTTTTTTGCATTTATAAAAAAAAAATTAATTACTTTATACTTGTCAAATAAATTACAACTATTTATATTACCCTTCGTCTTTAAAGGGCTCGGAGAATAAAACTATTTATATTGCCTGGATAGCCTTGAACCTGATGTGCTATACTAGTTAACCACAGGCAAAAGAAGTGACTATATAAAATAAATCCAACAGCTAATGGTTTGCTAGTTGGATAAGCGTTAAAAACACTAAAGCAGGGTTTGAGGTTGCGATGGAGGAATGGGAACGGGGGATCATGAACTATACTCTTGTAGATGCGCTACTGTTCGCTTGGTGCGGTGGATTGGAACGGAGTTTAGTAATTTCCCCACTTTCGATGGCCTTATCCCTTTCAATATATTTTTTAATGACATTGAGCTGAATGTTGTGGAACATCAATGGTTACTTCTTATGGATGTTGCACTAAAACCTACTCCTGCTCGGTGGTATGCTGCCCATCGAAATAATTTGTATCTCTGGAATATGGTTAAATCAGCTCTGTTATGTAGGTTTTATGATTCAGAGCTGAATCACAGCTCTATTGTTCAGAAATAAGGTCAGTTGAATCATTCATCTTTGAAGGGCTTAGAGAATAAATGCCCTTCCAATTGAAATTAAGACCCACCCTTCAAATTTGATCACTGGTTACATGTATATACGATTCTTTGACTGTCCAACTGAAGAATCTTTGTACAAGCGAGAGAGTGCAAATTCACAACCCTCTGCTTAGCGCCGCATGGATGCCCATTTCTCAGACCAGTCAGGACTCAGGGCCTTCCCCAGAGTCGAAATCGCGATAATCGTGGGAGTATTTTGGGTAAACACGTTGACATTAATGAGATTCCACTTTTAAAAGCTGTTGTTGTGACTGTGTGAGGTGAAGAGAAGTCTGAAGAGAAGTTAGCTTTAATTCACCTATAATTGCGAGTGCTCGTAGTTTTTTTTTTGTGGGTGGTTTGGGAGAGGTTAGTGTTTATTCCCCTGTCGTTGTGAGTGCTGGCAGTTTTGGATTTTAGCTTTGAATAAGAATTTGGAGCAGTGGTACATCTTCTCAACAGAATGAGGAAGGCTAGGAAATGGCTTCCTCAGGCAAGGCCAAGAACCAGGCCCCTCCAACTGCTGCTGCTAACCAGCCAAGGGGCGGCACTTATTCTATTGACAGGCCTGGAAATGGAGCTTGGAAGGGCACAGGATCTTATAATGTTGATGACCAAAATATTGGCCACTGGTGAACCCTAGTAGCGATAGAGACCATGGTAATAAGCAATGGGGATGGAAGGAGTTGGGGAAACCTCAGTAGAGGAATGTAAATCTAGAAAATAGGACCACCACATCAAGAAATGTTGGTGGTTGGGGTCAATATGGCAAGGCAGATCAAGTAACGCAGGGTGGTTGGAGGCCCGATAGCTCAGATTCTGCTCATGGAAAGATGGACAGGATAGATCTTGTTATTTCTCCCCCACTTGAAAATGGTTGGAAATGGGGAGGCACCAAGTTGAATTCTTCAGTGGCATCACCACCGCCTGGAAAAAGTGCTAGACACAGCAGTGCAAAAGCTAGTGAAGGCAAATCTGAATTGGGAAGTAATATGCTATCTAAACTTCTTCCTTTTGAGCAATCAGTTGAACCGTCTAATGAAACAAGCGGAGTTGGCTACCAGTCCAGTGATAATGAAACAGATACTGATAATCTTGATAGGAACAAGGATTTAATGAGCAGCGATGACTGTGACTTTGAAGGGAGTAATGTAAGCCATGAAACTTGGAAGAAGAATAAGTGGTTCAAGGGTTTTTTTGAATCCCTGGATAACCTTAACCTTGAGGAGGTGAATGATCCCGAGAGATAGTGGCATTGCCTTGCATGCAGAAGCAAGGTTGGCGCCATCGACTAATACAGTGTTATGCAACCTATTTTATCCCATGCCAAAACAATCAGATCAAAGAGGGTAAAGGTGCATCGTGAACTAGCGCAAGTACTGGAAGAAAAGTTGAAAAGGCGAGGAGCTGCATGCGTAACTCCCGAGGAGATGTTTGGAAAGTGGAAGGGATTGCGAGAGACGGTCAACGATCAAGAAATTATATGGCCTCCTATGGTTATTATTCAGAACACTCTCCTTGGTCAAGATGAAAACGAACAGGTATGTGTTGTAAGCTTCATATTTATTTGTTCTAAATATTTTTACATGGATTTGACGCATCTGGAATGCCATAGAAACCTCATGCTATCATGTTTATGGCTGCTAGTGAAACAGATGTGGAGATGGTTCTACAATTTGTCTATATATTGTAAGAATTTTGGTACCTGTTCATATACATGCAATTGTTAATATACATGCAATTCCTGATCAGTTTGTTTCTAGACTCATAATTTGGATTCAGAACACAATTAATGCCCAGCAAGTAATTTTGTATATTAATCAAGAGTCAAGAGGTTCAACCAAGCAATGCAATTCCTGATGAGTTTGTTTTTGACCTCATAATTTGGATTGAGAACACAATTAATGCCCAGAAAGGTTACTATATTACATAATTTTAAACTGCTTACTCTAGTCTTTCTGTATGTGTCTGTATAATTGTGATGTGACTATATTATGTAAAGGTTGCACTATCTAATTGTATAATGACATATGCAAAAGAAAGCTTCATATTCAAATTAATTCATCCACTGTAACAGTAGCACATAAGTAAATAGTGTTAAGGCTTCTAGGAGAAGAGCCTACTTGGAAAGTACTAAACTTAGCATTACAAAGGAGAATAAGTCAGACATATAATGATGGTGAAAGAAAAGCTAACATAGATGCATAGCTTTACATGACAAGATGAAAAGTAGAAGTACTAAGAACAATGTCATTGTCAAAAAAAGAAAATGAACATCATAAGCTTGAAACACACTTGTATTGCCAGCTATTAAAAACTTGAGAAAACTATATAAACTAGATGCATTGTTTCCATATTCAGTGATAGTTTTTTACACTGACTTGAGAAAAACCGTAGAATCTCTAATCAGCATGAACTACACATTAACAAGAACAACTCAAAATGGGAAACTTTTTGAGGTATGGCTCATTTATTTTAAAATTTTTAAATCTTATCATACACTCATTTCCACACCTAAATCTAAAAAATGTTGCATATGACTCATTTCCATCCTCAACCTGTAGGGTGCAAGCATGCATGCACCCTCAACCAAAGAATTGTGTGTGAGAACAGCTGTTGTGCTTCTCCTAGAGGCGTCTTCACTGCTACACCTGCATCCATGGCAGCAGTCACCCTATAGATAGATGAGGGAACCACCAATTGCATAGGTGTTTATGTTAGGCAGATTGTATTGCTAGATAAGCAAATTTACTAGAAGTGTGAAATTGTAGTGGTCAAGCTGCTGTGATTACCCCTCATCAAGTATTCACTGGATTTGGACAACGGTGTGTTGTAGTAGTTGGCGCAAAAAAGCACCATTCTATTGTTGCAACTGTTGGAGAGAACATGTTTACTTGGGGATCAAATCGAGGTAAGTGACATCATGATCTAGATTCATATTTTGATTCTCCCGTTAAGATGGACCTTGTTGCCTATATTATGAGACTAAGTTATTTATTAACACTTTTGTTTGTTTGTTTCCTATTTTGAGCTTACTAGACCATGAATTTGTGCTATCTATAATTTGAAATATTCTATTTCAGTTTGTATCATATGCATGTGCTAAGTATATTTTCCAGAAATGCTCAATCAAGCTAAAAAGGGTTAAAACATTTGTTTTAAAATCATCTTGTGATTGAGAAACTCAAGTGTTCTGATTTGCCATTTTCTGAATATCTTTTGACTTTGGTGATGAGGATTATTTTTCTCTAAGAGCGAGGTGATTGCATTATTTTGCACATCTTTTTTATTCATTTTTGAGAACTTGTGGATATACAGAGTGGAGGACTTCATTTTCACGTTAATGAATTGATTCATGGTTTATTTGTTTGAGATTGTAGGAATTCTCATTTGCAAGTTGAAGAATAAATCCATGGTTTATTTATTTTTCTTCATGTTGTTTCAGAGGGTCAACTTGGATAAAACTCAGTTGATACGCAAGCAACACCTCACAGGGTTAGTTCTCTCAAGACAAGACTCATTGCAGTGGCAGTAGCTAATAAGCACAGTACATCAGTAGCCGAGTTTGGAGATGTCTATACATGGGGATCCAATAGGGAAGGTCAACTTGGTTATGGCACTTCCAATTCTGCATCGAATTATGTTCCCTGTGTAGTTGAGTCTTTGAAAGGTCAATTCCTTGTGGCAGTCTCTGCAACAGAGTATCATATAGTGGTTCTGAGATCAGATGGAGAAGTAAGCCCAAAATGAGCTGTGATTGAATTCGTTGGCATCTTGTACAATGGATAATAATGCTAAGTACATGATTTTTTCCAAATTCATAGGTCATGTATGTATGTTATAGATGGTTTATTTAGTATATAGTTTTATTTACCGTATCAACATAGCTACTTAAATACTTGAATGATATCTAATTCTGTAATATTTGATAATATTCTTCAATGACTAGTTATGTTTATTTAATTTGAAAATTACTGGTCAATTATCTTTAATACCTATAAAAAACAGCCTAAAAATCCATATGACAGCCAAATAGTTGTGAAGTCTCCGTAAGAATGTCCCAGTAGGAGCTTCAGAAATCAACCATCCTTCAACTTGATTCTGAAGTGGTGCTTCTAGATCTAGTCTTCTGCCTGTTTTACGCTTTACATTTTGCAGCTATAATTGGCAACTCCATCTCAACCAAGTCTTTATATTAATCCAAACTGTCTATTTCTTCAATCAGTCCTGTCATATGTTGAACTTGATACAAGGAAACAGTAGTGCCTACTCTGTCCAGTGTCAAATTCTTCCTAATTGATCATATACCCTAGAACCCCCATTCGTGTAAATTAAGACAATAATCTACCTTATCAAATCTTTGACTTAGATCAAAGACCCTCTGTCAAATTTTCAGACAATTATTCAATAGCTATACCAAAATAATACCCCGATCATAACTTGTGCTGTTCATGCCGTACAATATAAGATTCTCCTGTGAGTAAAATATTTGCTTCAACAAATTCTACCAACGGTTTTCCCATGATATACAACTTGGTCGTAATCATATTTTGTTGTTATTTGACAAGAGTGCACAACTGACGAAAATATGTGGCAAGGAACCTCTTTCCTTGTAGTATTTTATTTATATTGAAAACTGTTTTGGAAAAATTCAACAGTTCCAACCCCTTGTCCAAACAATGTTTGTGTTCCACTGCCTCCCTGTATCTTTCTTAACTCAACAGACCAACTCAAGCAAAATATTTCAAGGTGTTGACTACAAGCTAACAAAATATGTCCAAAGCCTCCATCTATGAAAGGTCTTAGGCTAGTGGAGGTACTGTTAAAAGAGTTATATTTACTTGTACCAAAGATATCATTTATGTATCTTCTAGTTCCATTGACCTACTTTTGTGGTCATTTGTTGGACATCAAAAAATTATCTTATCTTATTTTTATCTCATCAACATTTTCTCAACTCCCTTATTCAAGTCCAACAAATACCACTGAAAGTCATCTTGCAGAACATGCTTTGCAATCAAAATCTACTCATCAGTGAGAACCTCCAGATGAGTCTAATTAAGCTAGAGGTTTCCATCAATATTGCAAATATCATGCCAGTAAATATGTCGGCAATGGTCTGAAAAAGAAACTTAATAAAAATATCAGGGAGAATATCAAAAAATATGGCAAACTTGAAAAAATACTAAAATATTCCATTTTTTCAGTTTATACTTTATTGCCACCCACCAACTATCTCCACTATTTATTGCACATCCGAAATTGAATATTTCTACCTTGGAATTCTCCTATTGCTTTACATTGAATACGTGTACATAACATATGATATTAGTATCATTAAATTGTCCCCTGTCAATACAAACATTCAAAAAATATTACTTCTAAGTTTTAGAAGACAAAGCCATGGCATTGGAACTCTTGGCCCTTTGGTCAAGAATTTACTTGGTAAAAATTCCAACTCCTAACTTATCTAAGCATCATTTAAAGTCAAAACCATTGGAAGGTAATTTTATGAATAAACTCTTTTCGCTTCATCGCTTGTGTGCTATGTGACCAGAAACCTAACCCAGGGGATAATTTCTTGTTTTTAATCCAATTCTTGTTCCCGCTCCTTTCCTGACCCTATATTTGTCCATTACTAATCAAATTTATATGTATAATATAGAGGGTGTTAGGGGAGTTGTTTTTTATTCCCCAAATCTAGGTTTCATTTCTTGTTTCTCTCCCATACTTGTTCCTGCTCCTGTCGTGACCCTATTAAAGTGCATTACTAATCAAATTTATATGCATAATATGGAGGGGGTTGGGGGGAGTTCATGCTTCTTATTACCCCAAATCCATTAGACCCATTTGTTGTTCCATTCCTTGTTTCCTGTTTCTGGAAACATAGTTCTCACAATTTGAAGGGTTTTAAAAAAACAATTCACTATTCAATGTGAGCTGCAATTTTTTGTATGCTAACTATTATAACAATGATACTTATTATAGTCCACCTATTTGAAGAAAGGACTCCAGTGGAAGCAGGGGTGAAAGAATCTAATATTTTTGACATCGACGCAGATAACAGAGATCCTCAAATGTGCACATTCTATGCCTCTGATATCTATGACTATCTTTACAACACTGAGGTACTTCCCACCCTTCATGTATTTCATATTTTTATAGGAATAAGATGTTTCAGCTATTCTATGCAAGACAAGCAATTCATATGTAAGATATGACTATATCTACTGATGCAGTTCATATGTGAGATATAATTATCACTACTGGTTTTCTCTCAATAAACAATTAGTCTTTTAAGCACCTGCTAATGCCAATTACAACAAAGAAAACAAAACTGCTTAAGGATGCCCAGAAACACCTACTACTACATATTACAGCAAAAAACCAAGGCTGTGAAGATGCCTAGAAATAGGGCACAGCAGTTTGTTTTACAGGCATCTTGATCTATGCTTGATAAAGCAAAAGTAGGATATATTAGTAGACAAAAAGATTCACGAATCATTACACAGCAAAGAAAACATTATAATAAAGACTAATGTTTTACTCCATGAGTGAATGACTGTGCAGAGCATAATTACGTATCATTGCACTCCTCCTTGCACATTGAATTTAGGCACCCTTCCTCGGGATTTCAAAATTTTGACAGTATTTTGAATTAAATAGATAGACATCCTAATAGATATAATATGAATCTCTTACCAATCCTATGGACTTGCCCCTTGGATACTTCTGAGTCTCATTCCTAATATCGAAGTTAGTTTTGAAAAGATGAAAATAAAAGAATATGCCCTATCAATACAGTAATATACCCATGTTTTCCAAATTCTAGATCACAGAAGCATTTCTTGACATGATGCACCCTCTCCCTTGGGCCAAAAGTGAATGAAATGGATCTCCAAGTCCAAGAGCAAAATCCCTACTTCAAATGAGGGAATGGTTTAGCATCTTCACGAGAATACCATTTTGGAAATACACCTGGTGGCAGAAATGTAGTCAACACCCACTTAAGGTTTTTAAACAAGACTGTTATGAGTGAAAAAGAGCAGCTAGACTGCAATGACTGAAATATCATAATCATATGGTGTGGGCTTCCAAGTCACGGTGAGAGTTTGGGCACCTAGAGTTTCACCCGCTTAAAATCAAAATCAAATCATTGATTATTCTCATAGGGTTTGCAGGGGAGATTAAAATAAGTACAGATGTAATTTCTAGCTTCCTACCACGTTAGCAAAGATAAATTCATTATGTTCATCTTCCACATCATGCAGCATAAACATTGCATCAACCATAAAATTCTTGTTAGGAACATTCACTGCTTCTTTCATCCTTTTTTTGTGTTTCTGGCTTTGAACTGTCCCCTATGACAAAAGCATACACCTTTTTATTGATCTCAACCCAACTGCATCCTGGGCGTCTTTCTATTCTCCTCTCTTTCATCATTTTTCTCACCTTTTCTACATCAGACCACCTACCAGCTGCAGCATATATATTTGACAAAGCCACATAATGTGCAGCATTTTCAGGTTCCAACTCGAGAACGTGGTCTGCAACACATTCTCCTAGTTCTATATTCATATGTGTTATACAGGAACTGAGCAAAGATCCCCACACTGCAGCATTAGGTTTGACTGGCATTTTGTGGATAAACTTTTCTGCCTACTAGGATGCAGATGTCTATCTTCTCAATGACCCTTTTAGTGTTGTTGATGTCTATCTCCAGTCGTGTGTATCTATCCAATCATTATTATTTAGCAATTAAATCTATGAAGGACACCTTCTAATGCAATCCAAATGTGGAGAAGAACAAATCTATACTCTAGAGGAGGGCCAAGAATCCCCTCAGGGTTAGGCTTTGTAATAAGAGCTGACAGTTGACTCCATTCACCATCCATGAATTGTGAGGTAGTACTCAGTGGTTTTTTTGCAAGGTTACTCCTTAGAAAAAAACATAAGCAACACTTAGCAAAGACAAATAAGAAAACTGGTTATGCCATAAAAGACAGCAAGACCTTAAGAGTGAAATAGAATTTCAACAAGACCTTAAGAGTGAAAAGACAAGTTGCCAATTTTTCCCATATTTCTATAATTATTTAGTTCTAAGTTTCTTCTTGCTGATATTTTCCCCAATATTCCCGATAAATTCCTTTGCAGAGCCTCGATGATATTTCTCAAAACATTGTTTGCAACATTGGCTTGGATAACCTAGGAAAGGAATGGGTTATGGTAAGGGAATGTTGAATTGAAAGGAATGGATTTAATGAGCTTGTATATGGAGAATAGAGTTGTAATCCTAATATTTATTTTGTTTGATCTTGACTTTGAAATCCAAAGACTACCACACCAGGATTTTACTAAAGGCTAGATAATAAGTGACCTCTTTTTGCTTGCATTAGAGACTTGTTGAGACAGATATCCCGAGGGACTGTGCAGTGGATAAGGGATTGGCCTTTTCTTGTGTAGTAATGTGCTAAGAGGAAGAGGTCGATGGTTGATACAGATGGTTGAAATTGGCTGGGTTATGGTAGTAGAGGTTTGGCTAATTAATGATCACTGTGGGTTGGATTGAGTGAGAAATAAATGGCCAATAGAAAGTCCCTTCACCCTTGTTGCCATTGACAAAATTTAAACAAGATAAGATCTCTTAATTTTTCTTCTGTTATATTGTTTATTAAGTCATTCTTATTGTTCTTGCCATGTTTTTGTTTAAATATAAGTAAGCCATGGTTCTTTGAGTGTTAAGTTTTTAATCTAGCACGAAATGCTAGTGTGATCATGTTGATCTTGTTTTATAAAGATTTTCCTATGCTTATGCAATTTGATTACGAGATCTGTCATTGTATATGAGAACTCTGATCAAAAGATTAATATTTGATTGGAATCATTGTATGGTTCCTATATAAAATGTGATATGATGGTCCAGTGGAGGAGAAGTTTCAGTGCATAATCTAGATCATGAATGTTCAGTTGACCCGTGTATGATTTCCATTGGTCATTTAGGATAATTCCTTTATATTGCTTGGGAAGCTTGTCATAGAGGTCAAATTGGAAAAGGAGGAATTTTGGTACCCTGATAGCCAAGGATAAGCAGTTGGGTACGTTACAAGGGTGCTTGCCATTCTGTCATGGTGGCTGAGGGGGATAGTTGTGGTGTTTTCCTCTTTGTTCTCTTACTCTTCTTATGTATAGTGTATTCCTTTATTACCTTTATATTGCATTTATAGTTGTAAATATAGGGTACAAAAAGAAATGGAAATCAACACAAAATTTTGCTGCAAATAAAAAATCTGTTCTACATTAGCATTGAATCTCCTTAAAAATAAACAAGAAGAGGGATAGATGACATTGGAATCCTTATAATAAATATCAAAAAAAAACAAAATGGAAACAATGGTAGATTGGAATCAATCCATTTTCCACAATATCTATGCTAATGGTGTTAAAAATGCTCGATTCCCCCTCATTAGCTCAATGAAAGATGGTGAGAAAATCCTTTGCTCTCAATTCCCTGCCACTGGTTTTCAAATTGAGGTAAAAAAAACTAAAAATTGGTATTAAAGGGTCATTAGCACGAGTAGGGTGATGGGCTCTTAGCCTATTATTTTATTTCCCCCATCCAAAAACATTGGCAGCCGTCAAATGGGGATTGAACCCTGCTCTCATACCAATGGAATGAACCAAACTATTCCATCATATGAAAAGGGAAAAAGGCCATAATATAATGTCCAAAGAACAGAAGTAATATTTAATAAAAGTTATTGATACAACGATCATTGGAATATAGTCAAGACAACTCCTTGTATGGAGCCCAAGAGACGTGTTCATGTTGAGGGACCCAGCCCTTTGGTCTTTAATCACTATTATAGATAATACTCTAAAATTATGTTTATTAAAGATATTTGTACAGATGTTCTAATCAACAGTCTAATTTGGTTGCTTAAATAGTATTCAATTTCCTTACTTGATGCTGCTTGTAAGAATTTCTGTTTGAGTGTGTACTTATCTACCATAATTGTATGCAGGTCTTCAAGTCTTCTGTGGCACACAGTGGAGCTCCTTGATGATTATCGGAATTTCATGAATAATGAATATGATGCAGCTCCATTAACTTCAGGCATGTCTCAATTCTTTAAGATGACATTTTTAACATTCTTTGGTTGTACCAAACATGACAATTGGTAAGTCATAAAGGGATCTAATGTTATTTTAAAGAATGAACAAGGTTATGATATCTCATGTATTCTAGATTCCATATCATTTGTTTTTGTAGTGGAAGTAAATCATAATAATGTCAGAACATTTGTGAAATTCTATTTCACTCTTAAGGTCTTGCTGTCTTTTATGGCATAACCAGTTTTCTTATTTGTCCTAGCTAAGTGTTGCTTATGTTTTTTTCCAAGGAATAACCTTGCAGAAAACCCACTGAGTACTATCTCACGATTCATGGATGGTGAATGGAGTCAACTGTCAGCTCTGATTACAGAGCCTAACCCTAAGGGAATGTTGGGTGTTTTCAGAGGAGGACCAAGAAATTTAGGATGAGGTCTGGGTAAAGGTCCAAGTCTAGATAGAAAAAGGGGAAGGCCTCAAGTCTGAATGAGACTTTTATTTCTCTGATCTAGACTATTAGAGATCCTTTCTCATAGGCTGAGGTATGGACAAGGACAAAGAAAATGGTCCTAGGGATTTTAGTTTATGAATTAGTAACTAGGGCTTAGTATCTAGGTTATTCAAGGCTGTTAGGAAATAAATATTTCCTTGACATGCCTAAGGGTAGGATAGAGGATAGGGTTTAGTTTTGGGAACTAGGGTCGTGTAAGGGTCTATCCTAAGGTTTGTAGCTAGGCTGCAGGTTAAGCAATCACTTAGGGTAGGCTAGGGAGTAGTATAGGGAAGAGGGTCGAGACTATTGGGTGAATTAGGTTATAGTTTAAGTCTGTATCAAGACTCTATGGGATATATAATATCCCAAGAAATAGGCCACAAGGAACAACAAAAGTCCTTAGGAAAAGTGTATGTATACCTTGATTGTATAGTGTATCCCTATCTGGAAACTTCATATTAATAGATATTATGATCAATCAAATTTAAGCACCTTTTGTGCCCTTGAAAGGAAATTTACCCATCATAAGGAATTTCCTCGAAAGACAAAATCTCATATTCTGTTTTCACGGTGATACCATGCATTCATATATTGCTATAGAAAATGCTTCAAAGGCATGCATTGGTGTCAATCACAAAATCAATTACAAGTCAAAAAAAAAAAACATTCTCACATAATATTGGGTTGTGTATATATTTATCTCTATGTATATATCTTTTTATCTCGTACCAATGGTAAAAAGGAATAGAAATGAAACCATTGAAAAAATGAACATTATAAATGTAAAATTACTATGAAAAATCATCCTATATCAACATTACAAGGATTACATGCATGTTGTAGCCTTGAAATTGACCACCACGTACAAAATTTAGTTGAGAATGTTAGAATAATCAACCCATAGTTTACCCACTTAGACATTAATTCATTTATTTTTGTCTTATTTGCCTAGTTCACATGTCCCACCTTGTGCAAGTTGTTAATTGCCTATCCATAGAGGTCAAAATTTCCATATTTGACTCATGTAGCACTTGGGAAAGCCTTAGGAATCAAATCTAATTTATTCCTGGCCTCCTAGGCACCCTTCTAGTTTTTCTGCTTTATTGCCTGCTTTTTCAGTGTTTTAAGGCACATAGGAAAGCAAGACTAGGTGAGGTGAACTAGTTTTTTGTCCTATTCATCCTCCACTCTTTTCTCCATGAAAAAGCATGTATGAGCTACCATTCCACTACTCTTTATATTTCCCATGCACCCTTTCCAATTCGTGAGCTCCATGACAGATTTGGGATCAGCTTTTTACACCTATGGGGGATTTTCCTATTTTGAGTAAGCCTGCTTTATGCTAGTTTTGGATGCCTCATTATACATTTGACCTCTTGATGTATTCTATATATTCAGAAACCTATGTTATTACAGGGTTGGCTATTGTACACTCACTTAATATTATTTTTTGTTACAGCTCCATATTCAGTCTCCATTGTTAGCAATTTTGCATGATCAATTGATAATTGTTGTGGGTAAAATTAATCTACTGCTGGCCTGAATTTCTACATGGTATTAGAGCCATTGTAGGTTGTTACTCTCCTTCAAAAAAAAATTTGCAGGTTCAACATGAAGACTGGGAGCCTTCTACTAACAGCCGAGACAGATTTTCTAAAGCTATGGATTCACAGAAAACTATCTTGACTCCCTTCAACTATTTTGAATGGAAAGCAGAGATGGAGATATTGTTGAGAGAAAAATGCCTCTATAGGGTGACTATGGCTATAGATGTAGAGCCCAATGCTGCTGCAGAGAAGATCAAATGGCACAATCAGAGAGATGAGGCCTATGGCCTCCTATGTCTCAGTATTTCCCGAGACCTCCTTTTCCATCTCGATGGATTAAATTCACCGGATCAAGTATGGGAGAATATTTCTGATCTTTTTGGAAAGACAGATGAGATGAGGGGACATCAGATAAAAAATGAGCTGATTTATTTGAGTCCTAGTAGCTTTGAATCCCTGCAGCTATATTTCTCCAAGTTCAAAGCACTAGTTTTGCAGCTGAAGCAGTGTGGTATCGAAAAGAAAGATGATCAGCTCGTATTGGCCATCCTCTCGAAGCTAGGACTTGACTACTCAGTCTTTGTTTCGACCTTCTATGCCAAAAAACTCACAGCTTGAACCTGGAAGATGCCTAGCCTTGGAGATTTCATGGAATCTCTCACACAAGAACAAGACAAGCTGGTGATGATGGGCACCATCAAACCTTCCAAAGATCAAGCTTTGATTGCTGGAGATTCGAGGGTGGATTCAAAAATAAAAAAGAAAGCTAAAAATCCACCTGAGCAAAGAAGAAAAAAAAAGGTGAAATGAACAAGTGCTCATACTGTTTGAAGGGCAATCACATTGAAAGCTCTTGTATGAAAAAGCAGATTGATATGCTGACCAATCTCTCGGAGAACAATGGAATCTCCCTTCCAGAAAGCTCAAAGAAGAGAGAAGGAGGATCAAGTTCAGATGACAGAGAGAGATTTCATGCTCTAGTTGCTGGCACATCAAGATCACCCAGTTTTATCATAGATTCTGGAGCTTCAAGACACATGGTTTCGACTAAGGAGGCCTTCTCCTCACTGGATATGTCGAAAGGAGCATCTATTGTAGTGGGAGATGACTCTCTCACTGAAAGTAAAGGCAAAGGAAGGATAGATATTGATCATGGTAAGTTCAGCAATGTGCTATATGTCCCTGGTCTCACCTCCAACCTTCTGTTACTGTACCAGATGACCCACACTGGGTCTCCTAAGAAATTCATATTCTCCCCTGATGAAGTTGAGATCATAGAGATTTCAACAGGTGGAGTCATTGCAAAAGGAGTAGCGAATCATGCTCAAAAGGTATACATGTTTTCACACTTCCTACCTTACTCAAACTCCTCTGCTCTTCTTATCCATGCTAATGAAGTTAGAAAGCTATGGCATGAAATATTTGGCCATCTAAATTACAAATATCTGTCTGATCTTAGTGAGAAAGAAATGGTCATAGGGTTTCACAAGATAAAATTTTCCGAAGGAGTCTGCCAAGGCTGTATCCTAGGAAAACACCCAGAGCATAAGTTTGAGAAAGCTAGTCATGAGAGAACCTCTGCACCCCTCGAGCTGATTCACAGTGATGTTGCTGGCTCATTCCCTCATATGTCCATGAGTCAGGCCAAATATGAGTTGACCTTTATTGATGATTTTTCCAGGTATTGTTGGGTTCACTTCATGAAACACAAGTCTGAAGTTTTTGGCCTATTCAAAGTCTTTAAGGCTTTGGTTGAAAACCAGTGTGGAAGGAAAATAAAGGTCCTCAAATATGAAAATGGTGGTGAGTATGTCAAGTCTGAGTTTATTAACTATTGTGTAGATGAAGGTATTCAGATGCAGCATTCTATCCCCTGCACACCACAACAAAATGGTGTTGCTGAGAGGAAGAACATATCACTGAAGGAGATGGCAACATGCATGATGGAGGCCAAAACTTTTCCACCAAAGTACTGGGCCGAAGCTATCAACTTTGCAGCCTATATTCAGAATAGGGTGCCTCACAAACAGCTTGATGGCATGACTCCCTTCGAAGCATGGAGTGGGCACAAGCCAGATGTGACCCATTTCAGGATTTTTGGCTCAAAGGCATGGGCTAGAATCCCGACAGAGAAGAGGAAGGCTTTGCAGCCCCAAAGCCAAGAGTGTCTTTTTGTTGGATACTCAAAAGATTAAAAAGGTTACAAGTTGATAAATTTGAGCACAAACAAAGCCTTCATTGAAAGGTGTGTTCAGTTTGAAGAAGAACCCCTTGCAGAAGTGGAAATTGGTGAAACCTCTTCACCACCTGAACCTCAAGAAGTAAGTAAAGAGTTTGTTGAACATGCTGATTCTGATTTTTCTGATGGAGATGAGTTTATTTCAGACCCAAAAATTCCCACAAGGCCTAAATGGGCAGCCAAGACACTACATGTAGCAGGTGAGCTAGCTGGGGATCCTAGTGACCCAAGGAGGACTAGATCTCAATTTGAGAGTGGTCTGTGCATGAAGGATCCTATGTTTGCTGAAAAATGCTATTTGATGGTGGAGTATGATCCTCAAACATATGAAGAAGTAGTAGGAGATCCAATATGGAAATCTTCCATGAAGGAGGAGTTTAGCTCACTCCAGAAGAGCAACACATGGGAGCTAGTGGATCTTCCTCCAGGGAGAAAACTAGTACAGTGTAAGTGGGTCTATAAGACCAAATTTGCTGCTGATGGTTCACCACTGATGTACAAGGCTATATTGGTAGCTAAATGCTACTCACAGGTTCATGGCATTGATTACAATGAGACCTTTTCCCCAGTGGCAAAGATGGATTCCATCAGGCTAGCTCTATCCATTGCAGCCTCAAGGCAATGGGAGGTACATCACATGGATGTAAAATGTGCCTTTCTAAATGGAGATCTCACTGAGGAGATATATATGCAGCAGCCTCAAGTTTTTTCTACTAAACCTTATCTTGTGTGCAGGTTGAGAAAGTCATTGTATGGGCTAAAGCAAGCCCCCGGGGCTTGGTATGCCAAGATAGATAGCTTCTTGCTGTCTCTGAATTTTGTTCGGTGCAAATCAGATCCGAATGTCTATTTGAAGTCTGTTAATGGTTCATTAATGATCATTGTGTTATATGTTGATGACCTCCTCATTACAGGAAGCTCACAGGCTGAGATTGCTTCCTTAAAAGGAGCTATGAACCAAGCCTTCTCCATGACAGATTTGGGGCTCTTAAGTCAATTTCCGGGGCTTGAGATTGCTCAAACCAAAGCTGGAATAAAGGTGCACCAGTCCAAGTATGCCTTGGATTTTCTGATCAAATTCATAATGCAAGACTGCAAAGCAAGCAAAACTCCTTTCCTTTCAGGAGTGAAGCTGGAGGAAGATGATTCTCCACCGATCGTAAACAATACACTGTATAGACAATTGATTGGATGTTTATTGTATTTGACACATACTTGACCTGATATTTGTTATGCAGTAAGTGTGGATTCTAGATTCATGGATCAGCCTTATGAGATCCATTGGAAAGCAGCCAAAAGGATCCTTAACTTTGTTCAGGGAACAAGGACACATGGGATCTTCTATAAGGCAAAATCTGATCTTGATTTGATTGGATTTACTGATAGTGATTGGGAAGGTGATAGCACAGATAGAAATTTCACTTCAGGTTATGTGTTCATGCTTGCAGAAGGGCCAATTAGCTGGTCAAGCAAGAAACAGAGTGCCATTGCACTCTCATCTACAGAAGATGAGTACAGAGGAGTTGTTAATGCAGCAACTCAGTGTTTATGGTTGCAGGGTTTACTTGGAGAGTGTGGTTTCGAACCTGAGTACTCAACTACCATATACTGTGATAACCAGAGTACCATTCAAATATGAAAAGATCCAGTTCAAAAGCAGAGAACCAGACACATTGAGATTCACATGCACTACATCAGAGAGCTTGTACATGATGGCACCATTCACCTACTCTTCTGTTCATCTTCAGAACAAGTAGCTGATATCTTCACCAAAGCATTTTGTGAGAAGACCTTCAAAAATATCAAATCACTGCTAGGGATTGCTGATCATGCTATAAAGTCATGAGTGGAGACAAGATTCTACAATTTTGTTTTACAGTCCATGTTTAAGGGAGGATTTTCCCAAGTTGGTTTTTCCTCTTTCCTTGTTTATTTGGACATGCAGTATGTAAAGGGTGACTAAGCCTTGTTGCTAGGCCATATATTTTTTATTTATTACTCATAAATTCAGGCTTAAGGGGGGGTGTTAGAATAATCAACCCATAGTTTACCCACTTAGACATTAATTCATTTATTTTTGTCTTATTTGCCTAGTTCATGTGTCCCACCTTGTGCAAGTTGTTAATTGCCTATCCATAGAGGTCAAACTTGCCATATTTGACACATGTAGCACTTGGGAAATCCTTAGGAATCAAATATGCTTTATTCCTGGCCTCCTAGGAGCCCTTCTGCTTTTTCTGCTTTATTGCCTGCTTTTTCAGTGTTTTAAGGCACATAGGAAAGCAAGACTAGGTGAGGTGAACTAGTTTTTTGTCCTCTTCATCCTCCACTCTTTTCTCCATGAAAAAGCATGTATGAGCTTCCATTCCACTACTCTTTAGCCTTCCCATGCACCCTTTCCAATTCATGAGCTCCATGACAGATTTGGGATCAGCTTTTTACACCTATGGGGGATTTGCTTATTTTGAGTAAGCCTGTTTTATGCTAGTTTTGGATGCCTCCTTATGCATTCGACCTCTTGATGTATTCTATATATTCAGAAACCTATTTTATTACAGGTTTGGCTATTGTACACTCAGTTAATATAATTTTGTGTTACAGCTCCATATTCTGTCTCTGTTGTTAGCAATTTTGCATGATCAATTGATAATTGTTGTGGGTAAAATTAATCTACTGCTGGCCTGAATTTCTATAGAGAATTATGTAGTTAGGTTTGCTCATTCTGGAAGAGTGGATGGATGTTTAATGGGACCAAAACAGGCACGTGAAAATTTCCCAAGGGGATATTTTCGCAGCTTCAGCACTAACTTATAAATTAGAAATTTTTTTTACCTGCAAGTCAGATTATTTGAACTTTGTACACTGTATTCCTTGCTTACATCAAATATCAAACAAAGATTCTGGGGTTCCTCTCATTTCCGCTCCTATAATAGCCTCCTGGGCACCTTTTCCTGAGACTCCACTTAATTCCTCCACAGGAACACAATCCTCATAAGGCTCAATGAATTGTTCCTCCATATTTTCTTTCTTATTTTCATGTAATAAAAAATTTGGCATCCCTTGAATCTGAGTGTGTTTAAAATATTTTCTCTCTTGATGAGAAGATACATCCAAGGTGGCATTGTCCATAGGAATGACAAATAGTCAAGTTAAATTTTTAAAACATAAAGAGTATGGTTGTAACTATGGTAACTTTACATAGTATAAAGTTTGAAGTCCTCTTCCTATCATGAATACTGGTTTAATTTCTCATTTAAAGGTCAATATTTTCCTTGAGCTATTCGACATAAACACATACTTCGTAGAACTTAGTCCAAGTTTTTCTATGGCATATTCTCTTATTACAGGTGTCACCTCTTTTGTAGGTACAAGCAGGTAGAGGTTCTATCAGCTTTTACAAATGCTATAAGTATGTGTTTATATACTGATGCTTTTCTTTCTTTGTTAAAGAGAGCTGGATTGAGGCGGACATTAACATCTATTAACAAAATCATTTAAGATTACATTGCAATTTCTGTGCTTCCATGTAATTAGTAGAAACACATTATCAAGATTTTTCTTTCATGCATGTGCATTGAATGTGAATAATCTATTTCTAGATTTTTTTACTTTGGATTTGTGGTGGATTGGTTTAAGTGGGAAATTAACATCCAAGAATTGCATCTTGCAAATAATGGATAGTATGCTCAATGTTAGTTGAGTGCTTTTGCTACCTGTTTTGTGGGTTTTCAATGTTAGATCTTTGTCTATGTGACATTTTGTTATGTGGATTCTCAAGTACAATGCTTAGGATTTTGTGGATTATCAAAATATGAATTGTTCTTGATTTCCTCACATGGACAAAGTGGTTAATGGGACTGAAAGGAAGATCAACAATACAGTACATCAAGTGAAGTAAACATATTTTGATCAATCATTGATCATGAAACAATGTAAGATGACACAAATGAATTAAAATTAATAGTGTGTCAAAGTGGGTGCATCTTTCTCTAGTGTACCAAAAACTGACTAGATAGGTGCTAGGGTCTAGAGCTTGAAAGGTTCTCCACTTGGGAAGAGTTCCTATGTGGATCTCTTCCCAAGAGGAGAGCATTTCAATCTCTAGGCCCTAGAACCTAGAAGCTAAAAAAAACATGCATTCTAGAGCTATCTGCATTAAGACATGCATTCTTACTAGAAAAAAGGAATGCTTGTCTCGATGCAGTATAGCTCTAGAAAAAATGACCTCCGACACTCATGTGTGATGAATATGTCCCATCATGTCGGTCAACTATAACTGTGAAGTTAACCTTTTATAGAACAATCCTTCTTTGTAGCTATTCAAAACATTATATTACCAATATTGCACTCATTGTCCCACTTTATTCGAGTAATATACATTTACAAAATGAATTACCATGCTCCTGTGTTCAGATATTTCTCATGTTAATACAATGGAGACATTTTCCAACTTCATTTGAGTAATATACGTTTATAAAATGAATTGCCATGCTTCTGTGGTAGGATATTTGTTAAAACAATGGTAGTCTGTATCATGATCAATCAGAGACAAAATGAATGATTTTAAATTGCAGCTACTGTTGTGATTTTGCATTATGAGTTAATATATTTAGTATACAAAAGTAGTTTAAAAAAATGAATATGAGATGCAAGACACAAATGCAATGGGTGTTTAATTAAATGTGATAAAAGAGAATCCAAATGTTGGGTTTCATTACTAAGTTGTTAATCAAGAGTGGATGACCTTTGGGCCATTCCTCTTAGAATATGTGTTACAAACCTAGGTTAGGGAAAAACTTGGAGAGGCCAAAGTAGGACTTGGCCCAGACTGAGAAAAAATTTAGCTGACACACAATTGGATGTGATTCAAACTTGCAGCAGTTGAGTCAGACTTGTCTGCCACGACTTTGACTTGATGCCAGTTTAACTCGATTCATATTTTTTGCATGTGCCAGGTTTTATTTGCAATCCTTGGTCAAACAAAATGACCTAGAAGTTTCTTAAAAATCATTTAGTATGAGGATCCCAGTTGTTCAAGGCTCCTCTAATCATAAAACAAGTTCATCTCATTCAATTTTAGTGTCTCCAACATTAAATCTCCCTGCCTTGGTGGTGGAAGCTGCGGCATCAAGGTTGAGTTTTGATCATGGCAAGCTATTGGTCAATAAGGGAGGGAGATCATCAACATTTATATCTAAAAAACATATTGATGCCAAACCTAATGCAATGAATAGAACATATATAAAATTAAATTCACGTGTAAATACCGCTGGGGAAGCTTTCCATGGAAAGAATGCCAGTTTAGTTGATCCTACTATGAAATGTAGGAGTCATGAAGGTTTTAAAAGTCTATTGAAGAATTCGTCCTCTGACACACACAAGGGTTCATCTAAGCTGGGCAATGGGCACATTGAAACAGGAAGAAGTGAAAGAACAGATGTCGCTTCAGTGTCATCTGGTATTGTCCATGTTGGACTTTCTAAAGATAGCTTTTCAATCTTTGTCCCTCAAAGCAATAATTATGTAGTTTGTAGATTGATATCTATCATAAATTTGTTTGAATATCATCATTGTCAAGAAATCACAACTTCTTAAAGGGTGTTAGCTCAATGGTAGAGGGCCTGCCTATAATTAGGCAGGAGGTTGGTGGTTCGATTCCTCCATGCCCTATCATAAATTTGTGACTACAAAAATGACTAAATTCGCATATATACGACTATTAGTAGCTAATTTCCCATATATTAGTCGTATTTAGCTTAGTCATTAATATGTTAACATCTAGTAGTTTATTTAGTCTTATATTTGGTCATTAATGGTTGCAATCAGTGACTAAATCAGCAACTAAATCAGCGACTAAATCAATGACTAAATCAATGACTAAATTCATGACTAAATCAATGACTAAATACATGACTAAATCAATGACTAAATCATTAACTATCAATGACTAAAACACTGACTAAATCATTGGCTATCAATGACTAAAACAATGAGTCACTAAATCAATGACTAAATCATTGACTATCAATGACTAAAGCACTGTCTATCAATGACTAAATCATTGTCTATCAATGACTAAATCAATGACTAAATCAGTGACTACTAAGTCAAGCTATTAATGACTAGTGAAATACGACTAACTATAAGATAGTGGAAATTTGCTACTATTAGTCACCGACTCAAAAATAGTCATTTATAGCATGATTTTAGTAATTTTTTCAGTCATTAATTTCTCATTTTCTACTAGTGCCATACACATAAGGGCGTAGTGAAGATATAGGGTTTGCTCGAGTAGAAGCTTTTTTGCAGATTTGGGTCCGATAGGCTTTTGCAAGTATCATATTTTTTCAAAGTTTCACATATAAAAGGCCCATTTGTTTTGATAAAAGAAAAGCTATTCAGCATGCATCTTGATGAGATGGTAATGTTCTAGTTATTTTGGTTGTTTCTTTCAATATATAATTTGCTATGGGTAAGTGGATTAAAGCTATTTTGCATGATCAATATAGGCTCATCATCAGCACAACAATATGCCATGAAAGAAGAAAAAGAAGGCCCAAGCAACAGAGGAGGAACGAGAAGTGGAAATAATAACCCGAGTTGAGGTTATTTACGAAGACACCAAAGCCATCACTAGAATTGATCCTGAGTATAAATGGGGAGATATATACAGAATGATCTCAAACCAAAGTGTTCCAGAGGTTGGGTTCAAGGATTTTCCTATCTATGCCAACATCGAGAGATCAACCATCATAAAGGTGGCTACCAGACCTGAACTTTTCCCCTGTTCAGAGGTGATAGGATGGATTCTTCCAAGGGCAGACGTAACAAGGATGATACTGGCTAACACTGATGGGACGGGTTATGTTGCCTATAGCCCATCCTATGTATCCATGGCTTACAAATTTCCAACACCGCAAAGTTATTTGACTGAGAGTTGGTTGAAAGACCTTAACCTAGATGTGGTGGAAACAATTAAAAGAATGATGATACCAGGTAAGAAATTTCCTACGAGGCCTTCAGGAGAGTATGAAACATCAATCCTACACACTCCATATAGGTTAATTTCCTTGATGTTAAAAATAATTTTTGGGAGGGCTGATGGGAAGAAATTTAAAATAGGTTGGGTACTGGTGATATTTTTTGTAGCCACCTAGGGTACAATTTTAAGTTGGGCCAACATAATGTCCAACAGCTTGTCATCCTACATAAGTGCAACATTGGGAGGAGTTTCCCAAAATAAAACGGAGTTTTATATGAGTTCAATCTTGATTGATTGTATTCTATGTACTCAACTATTCCCAGCATTGAAATTCCAATGGGATAAAGACCGATCCCATGTATATGTTGATTACCAATTATTTTGGAATCACACATATTATAGCTACTACAAGAATATTTGTGAGGATTTTATTATGCCATTGTACACATTGATTTTCCTGGTTGAATCACTAATTGTATGTCAAAGGAAGCTATGTAGGTCATGTAATACAATGGGCACTATTACTTGACTAAAGAAGGCCTATATTTAAGAATGTTTGGTGGGTCAAGGGATCCTTCCCTTCTACCCAAGTATGCTATAGACTATGTGATTCATAAAGACGTTGTGAGACAGTTGTACACTGACGGAGTAGGTAATTTCCTATTTGAGCAGAAGAAGGCAATGTATCCTGTAATTCCCTTTTTTATAGGGAGTTACAAGTTTTCCAGGGTGAAAACTGCAACAAAATTTGTTAAGGAACTAGAATATTTTCATTTTGGTGAAATAATCTTCCATAGGAATGACGCTAAAAAGAAATTTGTTGATTATTGCAGAGCAGTTGGAGTGCATTTTGAATATACAAATTTTTGGGATAAAGATGAAGAAGTCTTCCGGAACGCTTGGAACATGATAGCTTTGAGGAGAAGGTTCAAACAAAAGATAACTACTGTTGGTAGGAAAGTAAAAGCTACTGAGCAACTTAAAAATAAAGAAGAAGAGGTTGCAAAGAAAAGGAAAGAAGAGGCACATAGATTGGCCTAAGAAGTAGAAGAGTGACTGAGAGCTGAAGAAGAAGAAAAGAGAAAGACAACTGAAGAGGCTGAGAATAAAATAGAATAACAATAAATTAAGAGAAGACAGAAAGAATGTGAGGGATTAAGATTAGAAACTGCTGATATGGAAGAAGAGCAAGTAGAAAAAGCAGCTAAAGAGTTACAACAGAAGACACAAGAGGGACAGGACTATGCTGATCAAGAGCTGACTCAGTCTAATTCTGATCTATCAGAACCTTCTGTTCCATCTAGTAGTATAGCGGGAGGAAATCCATTGTCAGCATCAGGAATTGAATTGATTCCCTTTACTCCCAAATAAGGAGATGAAGTCAGTGATTTAAATACTATTTTCTATGACAATGCCAAAAAGAGGATTGTTAAAAGAACAGAGAAAAAGGTGAACACTGGAGGTAAGACAGGAGTGATGGTGACTGAAAAGGAAGTGGTTCACAGTACCAACAAAGATACATGATTAATGGCAAGGGCTGGTGTAGCCACAGCTCTAGCTACTGAAGATAATGTGGATAGAATAATGACAGATTTAGAGCAATCCCAGAAGAAGGTTACACATTGGAAAGAGACCTTGAAAAAGGAAAGGAATGAAAGTTAGAATTTAAAGAGAAAGTATGAAGATATGATTAGTGAAATTGAAGAATTCAAAGTAGAGTGTGAGACTCTACAATCAGACAAAGATACTTTGGTTTTATCTGCAAGCAATATACAAAAAGAGTCCAAGGCCATCTTGGTAGATTTTGGGAGACTACAGAAAAGACATTAGGTTTTGGAGGCAGAAAGAGATAATCTAAAATTGTCAATTGCAGAGTTGAATAAAGAGAAGGGAAAGTTAGAGGATAAAGTGGCAGAATTGGAAATGCAAAATACTATTGCAGAGGGGAAAGCTAAGATTTATGAGACTCAGGTAGTAGCATTGGAAAATCAAATTCATTGGAAGTCTCATTAAAGACAACTATGGAGCAGAAAATAGATATTGAACCTTTGAAGAAGCATGCTCTTACACTTAGAAATAAGATTCATCAAATGCAGCTTCAGATGATGAAAGACATGTTAAAGGTTCAGTAGGTAGATGAAAGACATGATGATGAAAGACATGTTAAAGAAAGTTATCCTAACTTACAATCAGTGTCAGACCTCTGGTAGGAGGAGGTTAAAAGAGCTGCACAATCATGGAAGGTTTTTTAAAGCAATTGCAGGAAAGATGGCAGGAGGATGAACATGATATTCAGCTAGTCAAGGGATTGGATGAAAAGGTGCTTAAAACTACAATAGCACAGGTAGCAGTTAGCAGTTGCTTATTGGAAGACCAACTTCACCTGATTCTGGCTAGAGTGGCGAACATAAAGTCTCAATCTACTAAGCGTGAAATCACCATCAGATTTCTAGAGCTTTCTGGTTTTGAAAGTATAGCAACGGATGCCAATATTTGGAAGAAATTTATAAATGATCAAGTTGGGTCCACTTATTTGGCTTACTCAAACGATTGATCAATTATGTAATATTTTTTGTATTTATATTTTTCTAAGTGTATATGCTAGAAGATGAATTTTTGTAAAGGAAGAGTCAAGGGAATCCCAAAGGGCCAAGGGGTGAACTCAAAGGTTTTTGTTGTCTGTATAAATATAGGTGATTTAGATGTAAGAAAGGACCTTTTTTCATGTTATATTTATGCAAGGTTATTGTAAGAAGAACTGCTTCCTATTATAATAAAGAATATATATTTTCTGCTGGAGAAGGCACTGTCGAGTCTCAAATGCTTGCCATAGACTGGTTGAATGTGAACTATTTTTGTTTCAGTTGTTTCTATGAACTATGAGATCATTCAAACTCATGAATTATTTCATGTTATGAATGTTCTCCAGTTTATTTCTATGAAACTTCCACTGTATTTCTGAGTAATAAATGTTTTAATTGACAATGAGATATCTCTTTGCTTACCTTTCTACTTATATTCATGTATTCCAAAATATAACAGCTATCTGTAATATTCTAAATGCATGCGTTACAGTACATTACTCATAATTAATTACAGTATTGCTCCCTAGAGATAGGTTAAATATTTTTAGTTAGTATTCGTATAAGTTGTTTTCTGTTTATGATTTAGAAGCGAAAGAAGTAAGATGAGAGGTAAGAACCTTCGCATCACATTGTGACACTCTTTGTTATATCTATTGATTGCACTTAATTAGGCACTTTCATATCATACATAAACATAAAAATAAAAAATACACTTCAACGGTGGACCGGGTCACAACTAGTAAAACAAGATTTAACCGTTACTTGACCTACGGTAGCCGGACTATAAATCGGATGGATTCCCCATACCAAACAATAACGAGCTAATTGGGAATGCTTATTGGGAAGAATCCCTATTGTTTTTACCTGCAATTTTCCAGGCGGCCTCAACTGTTTTGGCACTAGAAGGAGGGCCACCAGTGCATGGCTAGCAGAGGAAATTTGTTTTCTCGAGAATTCCCCACCGGTGACACTTCCAAGACCAGTATCCTGCAAAGATGTACTCCTAAAGAAAAGGCCATAGGGTATCTCTATCCCATCGATAACAAAGTGGTTGATGATTTAAGAAGAATCACCAAGGCATATGCAAACAATATTGGAGGGTTACCCATTATTCCTTCTTTAACTAGAAGATATTTTCGTAAGAAGGACCGTCCTCAATTGGAAGATTCAGTGTTAGTGGAAGACCTTGAAGAACTAGTAGAAACAACCTTGCAAGAATTTGTCCAACCTTTGAACCAATTGGGACCAGATTCTCCTCATTGTTCTCCTTTTGGAACCCCTATCCAGTATCCTCCTCAATCTCTACTTAGAATCATGGCCAATGTGAATGGAAATCATCCACCTCCATAACCTACTTGGAGGGATAGATCTTCTTTGAACCTGACCCCTCCATTGCATGCTATGCCTTAGAATTTTGACAAATATTTACCCAAGTTTGAACCAAATGAAGGAATTCTTGTGGATGATCATTTGCAGAGTTTTTATGTAGCTTTAGAGGGATTACAAGTAGCAGAACATGAAGATATAGTCTGTAGATTATTCCCTCATACTCTTAAGGGGAAGGTAGCCTCATGGTACTTTTCTCTACAGGAAAATTCAATCACAAATTGGAATACTTTTAAAAGACTGTTCAGAAACAAATACAGAATCCAGAAAACTCACGTTGCTTTAATGGAAGGATTAATTTCCCTGAAGAAAGAGAAGAAATAAAGGGTACATAATTTCACTCATAGGTTTGCTTCCTACCTAAATAATTTTGATGTAGCCGAAAAACCATCCGAGCATGCCCTAATTGAGTATTACACCTTAGCTCTTGGGCCTGATTTAGCCATGCTTGTTAAAATATCAGTTAGGCCCACTTTAGTAGATACTTATGAAGAAGCTGAGAAGGTGGAGGTGGAAATGGAGAGTATAGACCACTATCCTGTCCAGTCAGAAGAAAAAACTTATGGAAACAAAAATCCTCTATTGTTAACTAAACCTAAGTATGAACGGTCACAAGGGTTAGATGGGGTGGTGAAAATGATGCAGAAGTTATCAAATAGAGTAATTGATTTGGAAAAAGAGAAGGAGGCCCATAAACAATACAAGCCTTATTATAAAAAGAGAGATGATAATAGTCAGCCCAAGCCTCCCTCACATAGCCCCTCGACCATTAATTTGACAGATGTGGGAATGGAAAATTTCTGTACATTCCATCAGCAGCCTCATTCAGAAAAGAATTTCCCACAATGGATAAATTCCATGACCTTAATGATAAATCAATTATTGGATTCTAAGTTAACAGAAAATGTGGATGAGAAAGAGAAAAGTCATGAACCAACAGAGACTCAAGAAGAGGACAATTTGGTTTTATGGGATTGTGTTTCCATGTTCAATGTAGAGGATGAAGAGCCTACTGAGGAAGAAGAAATACCAGAGGCAAATGTTACAACAAGAAGTCAGAATTCATTAAAAGAGGATAACCAGATACTTCCCAAGATTAAGAATCTTCAGGAGAACATGAGAAAAGTAAAGAATAATACTCCAACTGATAATATACCTGAGTTTGTCATTTCAAGCCAAATCCCCAAGAAATTTAATATGCCGGTAAAGTTGAGAATGTCAAGAAGAATTTGGCTAAGCATGAAAT
The DNA here is from genome assembly GCA_001517045.1 of Pseudotsuga menziesii. Lineage (NCBI taxonomy): Eukaryota > Viridiplantae > Streptophyta > Pinopsida > Pinales > Pinaceae > Pseudotsuga > Pseudotsuga menziesii. Next base: position 79,249 of record LPNX011184270.1, read on the forward strand.
GGGATATGACATTGTAGAAGATATTACAAAGGCTAAGGAAAATATCTCCTTGTTTGGAATGTGCAATCTACCCCAACAAAAGGAAAAGATTTTAAAAGCACTTAAAACACCTATGAAGGAACCTCCGAATGACAACCAAACTAATGAAGATATTGGTGAAGAAAGTTCGAGAAGAAAGTCTAAATATAGGACTCTAGCATTTCTCCTAACATTTGAGATTTTCAATTACAACGTGCATAATTGTCTGGTTGACTCTGGAGCATCAGTAAATGTCATGCCGCTTTCAGTTTGCAAAAAAATAAATGGGCAGCCTAAACCAACTACATGCCAAGTTATCCAATTGGATAGGACTAGAGTGAAAGTGATAGGAGAAATGAAAGATGTCGTAATCCATTTTTTCAGCAGATGAGAGAGACTATCAATACATAGACATTGTTGTAGCAGATATCCCGGATACATATGGTTTTGTTTTGAGCTGGGATTGGGTAGCAAAATTGGAAGGATACTTTGCATCAAATTGGTCACATGTATGGTTACCTTATAGAGGTTTTTAGAACCAAATAAAGGTGTTAAGGGAACCTCAAATGAAGTAAAATGTAACTCAGTTGGAGGGAAAAAATGAACCAGTAAATTCTGTGTTGGGAAACTATTTTCTTGAACTAGAACCAAGAAATTAGCAAGTTGAAGAAGCTAGCAGCATATTAGATATCCAGCCCGATCTCCTTCAGTTTTCACGAGATGATAAGATTGATTGTAATATAGTAGATTTACTTCCATATGTAGTTAATATTTCAGATTCAGTAGGAGTAGAAAGTTTTTGGATTCTTTATTTTGACGGTTCTAAAACCTTGGAAGGATCAGGAGCCGGCTGTGTCCTCATCGATCCAGAAAAAAAAAAAAATTTCTTTTATCTAGATTAGAATTTGATTGTACAAATAACACAATTGAATATGAAGCATTAGTCCAGGGACTGAAAAAAGCAATGGAATTAAAAGTGAAAAATCGTAAAGTGTACGGAGATTCCGAAATCATTCTTAAACAAGTTCAAAACAAAATCCATTGTATATCACCACATTTCAAGGCTTATCAAAATGAAGTTTGGGAATTATTAACAATTTTTTGATGCATTCAATATCTTTTCAATTCCTAGAGTAAAAAATGTTGCAGATGACGTGTTAGCTACTTCAGCTGCTAGACTAGTACCTACAAATAACAGATGCTCAATTGAATTGCTTTTGAAGCCTTCTGTTTCAGACAACATTACCAATTTAAGGGTGTTTGATGATGATCAGTAAACATTGGAGTGTTCAATGAATAATGATACATTTAAAAGAGCCATAATAGATGACAAGGATCACTAAGCGGACCTCCAGAATGGAAATTTTATTCCTAAAGGATTTAGAACTATGGAATAAATGTTTGATCTAGACAACAAGTTCAGAAAACCAACGAATGTCAATACATATAGCTCGTCTTTACAATTCGAGCTAATAAATATAGGGAGAGAGGATGAACCCAAATATGTCTATTTGGGAAAGTGTTGTTCACCTAGAGAGAAGAGTAAATTCATCATTTTATTCAGACAATACAAAGATGTGTTTGCTTGGACCTGTGAGGACCTCAAAACTTATGACACCAGAATCATACAGCATGTTATTCCAATCAAAGTTGGAGTCAAACCTTATTAGCAGCCTTTGAGAAAGATGCATCCCAAACTAGAGCCCCTAATTCAAAGTGAGGTAAAAAATCTATCGGATGCTAAAATCATATTTAAAGTTAGACATTCAGAATGGGTCTCAAACTCAGTGCTAGTACGAAAGAAGTCTGGGGAGATCGGACTTTGTGTTGACTTCAGGAATCTAAACTGTGTGTCGGATAAATATAATTACCATGTCCCACGTATGGAACAGATACTACAAATGTTCTGAAGTTCTGAACTATTTTCTCTATTAGATGGATTCTCAGGTTATAACCAAGTACTCTTAGTAGAAGAAGACATGCTCAAGACCACTTTTAGAACCAAGTGGGGTACTTTTGCGTATAGGAGAATGCCCTTTGGACTAATTAATGCTGGAGCAACTTTTCAGAGGGCAATGGATATATCGTCTAGTGGTCTAATTAGGCATAGTGCTGTGGTATATTTAAATGATGTTATGATATTTTTAAAGAAGAGAGAAGAGCATGCATTTCATTTGAAACAGATTTGTAAACGTTGTAGAAAGTATAGCATTTCTTTAAATTCTAAGAAATGTGTGTTCATTGTGACTAAAGGAAAGCTATTGGGTCATGTTATTTCTAAAAATGGGATCTCAATAGACCCAGAGAGAATTAAAGCCATAGAACAGATCCCTTTACCCAATAATAAAAATGGTATGCAATCTTCTATGGGGACAATCAATTTCATGCAAAGGTTTGTGCCATATTTTGCTCAAATCATGAAAACTTTGCAACAAATGGTCAAGCAAAGTGTGCAATTCAAATGGATTGATTCAGAGAAATATGCATTTAACAAGATCAAGACATCCATAGCTCATGCACCATCACTCAAAAGTCCCAATTTGGAATAAGATTTTATCTTGTACAATTTTGCTTCCGATGATTTATTAGCAGCAGTGCTTACATAGAAAGAAGAAGGGGGAGATGAGTACCCCATATCATTTATGAGCACTGGTCTACAAGGGGCTGAATTGAACTATCCCGCTGTTGATAAACAACCCTATGTATTTTTGAATGCGGTGAAGCAATTCAAGCCATATATACTTAATAACCGCACCAAAGTAATAGTCCTGCACCCAGCAGTACGCTCTCTTTTTGTACAAAAGGAGTTGGGAGAAAGAAGAGGTAATTGGATGACTGCTTTGCAAGAGTATGATCTAGAATTCATACCAGCAACCATAGTTAAAGGACAAGGACTTTGTAGATTGATGGCTGAGAGTCAAAACCATGAAGATTATAGTTGGGATAATGAAGTTGAATTACACATGGTGGATGTATGTCCTCTAATCACAACACCAGACTCCTGGTATAGAGATTTAATTCATTATCTAAAATCAGCCTTATATCAAATCATTGATGGATTGTTGTTTAGAAAGAACTATGATGGAGTCTTTGTTAGATGCTTGGAACATGAAGATGCAAATAATGTTGTAATAGAACTACATGATGGACCTGCTGGAGGTCATTTCTTAGGAGATACAATAGCACACAATATTTTAAGAGCTAGATATTACTGGCCGACATTATTCAAAGATGCTCATGCTCATGTTAGGAAGTGTGATACTTTCCAAAGGAGTGGTGGGAGACAAGCCAAGGCAGCAGGACCTTTGAAAGCAGTTATTATCTTAGAACCATTCGAGCAGTGGGGGATTAAAATTATCAGAGAGATCAATCCAAATTCTTCATTGCAACATAAGTACATTCTGATAGCAACAGATTATTTCACCAAATGGGTAGAAGCCATTCCATTATGAAAAGTAAATGACGATGCAGTTATGGTTTTTTTGCAAGACCATATTATGACTAGGTTTGGGGTTCTAATTGCCCTAATTTTTTATAATGCTTCATGTTTTTCATATATTAAATTGACTACATTTGCAAATGAAAAAGGAATTACACTGCACTATTCTGCTAACTATTATCCGCAAGGAAATGGTGTGGCATAATCCACAAATAAAAACCTTATTAGAATTTTAAAGAAAATGGTTATAGAAAATCAAAGGAGTTAGCATATAGCTTTGCCTAATGCACTCTAGGCTAACAGATTCACACCCAAGAACTCCTTATGTGTGTCACCTTACACTCTTGTCTATGGGAAAGAAGCTATCCTACCTCCTAATATTTTGTTTCCATCCTCTAAACTAGCCCGAGACTCTAGAGGAACTGATAATGAAATTCTGCAAATCCGAATTCACAATCAGCTAAAATTAGAGGAGTCTAAGTCCAAAGCAAAAGAGAGGTTTAAACATCAACAAGAGATGGTGAAGAGATGGTTTGACAAGAACAAAGTCAGGAAAAGAGAATTTGAAGTAGGTGATTTCATTCTTAAGTGGGATCTCTCGCATGATGAGAAGGTAAAGCACACTAAATTTCAGCAACTATGGATAGGCCCTTTTTAGATTGTAGTGAAGATAGGCCCCTCAACTTACAAATTGTAAGATTTACAGGGGTGGGAGGAGAACTTACCAATAAATGGCCTAGTTCTCAAGCTATATTTTTCTTAAGGTCTTGTGTTTCTTTTGTACATAAATAAATGGTTTGATTTGTTTTTGTTTTGCTTTGCCTATATTAGTTTTAGTTGATTTACTTTTATTTGCTCAACATTTGATTGCTTGTAATTTTTGGTTTTCTTTACGTTTCAATAAATCAGCACAAATTTTGGTTTCGTAGTTCATCAGAGTTCTGGATAACTAAAAAAACTTTGAACAAAGACTTCTTACTATTTACACAGACATATTTTTTAAGGATTCTTTAAGATTAGCAGATTATCTGAGTATATCATGAACACATTGAAGTCCTACTTAACCCCTGTAAAATAACTAAAGCCAGAAAAGTCTAGAATAGTATTTTGAGGCTCCATTCACTTCATAATAAATACTGTCCTAGGAGGTTAATAACAAAATACCCATGGAAAGGAAGCAGGTGTAGAAATTTTGACCAGCAATAGATTAATTTCAGTCACAACAAATTACAATTGATCATGCAAAATTGTCAACAATGGAGACTGAAAATGGAGCTGTAACACAAAATTATATTAACTCAGTGTACAATAGCCAACCCTGTAATAACATAGGTTGCTGAATATATAGAATACATCAATAGGTCGAATGCATAAGGAGGCATCCAAAGCTAGCATAAAGCAGGCTTACCCAAAATAGGCAAATCCCCCATAGGTGTAAAAAGATGATCCCAAATCTGTCATGAGGATCACGAATTGGCAAGGGCGCATGGGAAAGCTAATGAGTGGTGGAATGGAAGCTCATACATGATTTTTCATGGAGGAAAGAGTGGAGGAGGAAGAGGCAACAAAGCTGATTCACCTCACCTAGTCTTGCTTTCCTATGTGCCTTAAAACATTGAGAAAGCAGGCAATAAAAGCAGAAGGGCGGCTAGGAGGCCAGGAATAAAGCAGATTTGACTCCTAAGGCTTTCCCAAGTGCTACATGAGTCAGGGATGGCAAGTTTGACCTCTATGGATAGGCAATTAACAACTTGCACATGGTGGGACTCATGAACTAGGCAAATAAGACAAAAATAAATGAATTAATGTCTAAGTGGGTAAATACTATGGGTTGATTATTCTAACACCCCCCCTTAAGCCTGAATTTATGAGTAATAAATCAAAATATAGGGCCTAGCAACAAGGCTTAGTCACCCTTTTACATATTGCAAGTCCATATGAAACAAGGAAAGAGGCAAAACCAACTTGGGAAAATCCTCCCTTAAACATGGACTGTAAAACAAAATTGTAGAATCTTGTCTCTACTCATGCTTTGACAGCATGATCATCAATCCCCAGCAGTGATTTGAGATTGCTGAAGGTCTTCTCACAAAATGCTTTGGTGAAGATATCAGCTACTTGTTCTGAAGATGAACAGAAAAGTAGGTGAATGGTGCCATCATGCACAAGCTCTTTGATGTAGTGCATGTGAATCTCAATGTCTCTGGTTCTCTGCTTCTGAACTGGATCTTTACAGATTCGAATGGTACTATGGTTATCATAGTATATGGTAGTTGAGTGCTCAGTTTCGAAACCACACTCTCTAAGTAAACCCTGCAACCATAAACATCGAGTTGCTGCATTGACAACTCCTCTGTACTCAGCTTCTGTAGATGAGAGTGCAATGGCACTCTGTTTCTTGCTTGACCAGCTGATTGGCCCTTCTGCAAGCATGAACACATAACCTGAAGTGGACTTCCTGTCTGTTCTATCACCTACCCAATCACTGTCAGTAAAACCAATTAACTCAAGGTCAGAATTGGCTTTATAGAAAATCCCATGTGTCCTTGTTCCCTGAACAAAGCTAAGGATCCTCTTGGCTGCTTTCCAATGGATCTCATGGGGCTGATCCATGAATCTAGAAGCAACACTGACTGCATAACAAATATCAGGTCGAGTATGTGTCAAATACAATAAAAATCCAATCAACTGTCTATACAAAGTGTTGTTTACCATCGATGGAGAATCATCTTCCTCCAACGTCACTCCTGAAAGGAAAGGAGTTTTGCTTGCTTTGCAATCTTGCATTCTGAATTTGATCAGCAAATCCAAGGAATATTTGGACTGGTGCACCTTGATTCCAGATTTGGTTTGAGCAATCTCAAGCCCCAGAAATTGACTTAAGAGCCCCAAATCTGTCATGGAGAAGGCTTGGTTCATAGCTCCTTTTAGGGAAGCAATCTCAGCCTGTGAGCTTCCTGTAATGAGGAGGTCATCAACATATAACACAATGATAATTAATGAACCATTAATTATCTTTAGATAGACATTCGAATCTGATTTGCACCGAACAAAATTCAGAGATAGCAAGAAGCTATCTATCTTGGCATACCAAGCCTTGTGGGCTTGCTTTAGCCCATACAATGACTTTCTCAACCTGCACACAAGAGAATGGTCAATAGAAAAAACTTGGGGCTGCTGCATATATATCTCCTCAGTGAGATCACCATTCAGAAAGGCACATTTTACATCCATATGATGTACCTCCCATTTCCTTGATGCTGCAATGGCTAGAGCTAGCCTGATTGAATCCATCTTTGCCACTGGGGCAAAAGTATCATTGTAATCAATGCCATGAACCTGTGAGTAGACTTTAGCTACCAATCTATCCTTGTAATTCAGTGGTGAACCATCAGCAGCAAATTTGGTCTTATAGACCCACTTACACTATACTAGTTTTCTCCCTCGAGGAAGATCCACTAGCTCCCATGTGTTGCTCTTCTGTAGCGAGTTGAAATCCTCATTAATGGGAGATTTCCATCTTGGATCTCGTGCTGCTTCTTCATATGTTTGAGGATCAGACTCCACCATCAAATAACATCTTTCAGCAAACTCAGGATCCTTCATGCACAGACCACTCTCAAATTGAGATCTAGTCCTCCTTGGGTCATTGGGATCCCCAGCTAACTGTCCTACTGCATGTAGTGTCTTGGCTGCCCATTTAGGCCTTGTGGGGATTTTTGGGTCTACAATAAACTCATCTCCATCAGACAAATCAGAATCAGCATGTTCAACAAACTTTTTACTTACTTCTTGAGGTTCAGGTGGTGAAGAGGCTTCACCAATTTCCACTTTTGCAAGGGCTTCTTCTTCAAACTGAACACAACTTTCAATGAAGGCTTTGTTTGTGATCAATTTTATCAACTTGTACCCTTTTGAATCTTCAGAGTATCCAACAAAAAGACACTCTTGGCTTTGGGGCTGCAAAGCCTTCCTCTTCACTGTTGGGATTCTAGCCCATGCCTTTGAGCCAAAAATCCTGAAATGGGTCACATCTTGCTTGTGCCCACTCCATGCTTCGAAAGGATTCATGCCATCCAACTATTTGTGAGGAACCCTATTCTGAATATAGGCTACACAGTTGATAGCTTCAGCCCAATACTTTGGTGGCAAATTTTTGGCCTCCATCATGCATGTTGCCATCTCCTTCAGTGATCTGTTCTTCCTCTCAGCAACACCATTTTGCTGTGGTGTGTAGGGGATAGAATGCTGCATCTGAATACCTACATCTGCACAATAGTTAATAAACTCAGTCTTGAAATACTCATCACCATTGTCAGACCTGAGTACCTTGAGTTTTCTTCCACACTGGTTTTCAACCAAAGCCTTGAATACTTTGAATAGGCCAAAAACTTCTGACTTGTGTTTCATGAAGTGAACCCAACAATACCTAGAAAAATCATCAATAAAGGTCAATGCATATTTGGCCTGACTCATGGACATATGAGGGAATGGTCCAGCAACACCACTGTGAATCAGCTCGAGGGGTGCAAAGGTTCTCTCATGGCTGGCTTTCTCAAATTTGTGCTCTGGGTGTTTTCCTAGGATACAGCCTTGGCAAACTCCTTTGGAAAATTTTATTTTGGGCAACCCTATGACCATATCTTTCTCACTAAGATCAGATAAATACTTGTAATTTAAATGGCCAAATCTTTCATGCCACAGCTTGCTAGCTTCATTAGCATGAATAAGAAGAGCAGAGGGGTTTGAGTAAGGCAGGAAGTGTGAAAACATGTATACAATGATTCTTCCACTTGAGATTTATGTGATCTCAAATTCATCTGGTGAGAATATGAATTTCTTAGGAGACCCAGTGTGGGTCATCTGGTACACTGATAGAAGGTTGGAGGTGAGACCAAGGACATACAGCACATTGTTAAAGTTACCATGATCAAGTTCTATCCTTCCTTTGCATTTACTTTCAGTGAGAGAGTCATCTCCCAGTACAATAGATGGTCCTTTCGACATATCCAGTGAGGAGAAGGCCTCCTTAGTCGAAACCATGTGTCTTGAAGCTCCAGAATCTATGATAAAAATGGGTGAGCTTGATGTGCCAGCAACTAGAGCACGAACTCTCTCTCTGTCATCGGAACTTGATCCTCCTTCTCTCTTCTTTGAGCCTTCTGGAAGGGAGATGCCATTCTTCTCCAGGAGATTGGTCAGCATATCAATCTGCTTTTTCATACAAGAGCTTTCAGTGTGATTGCCCTTCGAACAGTATGAGCACTTGTTCATATCACCTTTGTTTTTCTTCTTCTGGGTATTTTTCTTGGGACCTTGTTGATCCTCCGGAGACTGCTTCTTGCCTCTTCTTTGCTCAGGTGGATTTTTAGATTTCTTTTTGCTTTTAGAATCCACCCTCGAATCTCTAGCAACCAGAGCTTGGTCTTTGGAAGGTTTGATGGTGCCCATCATCACCAGCTTGTCTTGTTCTTGTGTGAGAAATTCCATGAAATCTGCAAGGATGGGCATCTTCCAGGTTCGAGCTGTGAGTTTTGTGGCATATAAGGTCGAAACAAAGACTGAGTAGTCAGGTCCTAGCTTCGAGAGGAAGGACAATACGAGCTGCTCATCTTTCTTTTCGATACCACACTGCTTCAGCTGCAAAACTAGTGCTTTGAACTTGGAGAAATACAGCTGCAGGGATTCAAAGCTGTTGGGACTCAGAGAAATCAGCTCATTTTTTATATAATGTCCCCTCATCTCATCTGTCTTTCCAAAAATCTCAGACAACTTCTCCCATACTTGATCTGGTGAATTTAATCCATCGAGATGGAAAAGGAGGTCTCGGGAAATACTGAGACATAGGAGGCCATAAGCCTCATCTCTCTGATTGTGCCATTTGATATTCTCTGCAGCTGCATTGGGCTCTGCTTCTGTTGCTATAGTCACCCTGTAGAGGCATTTCTCTCTCAACAAGATCTCCATCTCTGCTTTCCATTCAAAATAGTTGAAGGGAGTCAAGATAGTTTTCTGTGAATCCATAACTTTAGAAAATCTGTCCCGGCTGTCAGTAGAAGGCTCCCAGTCTTGATGTCGAACCTGCAAATTTTTTTTTGAAGGAGAGTAATAACCTACAATGGCTCTGATACCATGTAGAAATTCTGACCAGCAATAGATTAATTTCACTCACAACAAATTACAATTGATCATGCAAAATTGTCAACAATGGAGACTGAAAATGGATCTGTAACACAAAATTATATTAACTCAGTGTACAATAGCCAACCCTGTAATAACATAGGTTTATAAATATATAGAATACATCAATAGTTTGAATGCATAAGGAGGAATCCAAAGCTAGCATAAAGCAGGCTTACCCAAAATAGGCAAATCCCCCATAGGTGTAAAAAGCTGATCCCAAATCTGTCATGAGGGTCACGAATTGGAAAGGGTGCATGGGAAAGATAATGAGTGGTGGAATGGAAACTCATACATGCTTTTTCATGGAGGAAAGAGTGGAGGAGGAAGAGGCAACAAAGTTGATTCACCTCACCTAGTCTTGCTTTCCTATGTGCCTTAAAACACTGAAAAAGCAGGCAATAAAGCAGAAAAAGTAGAAGGGCGCCTAGGAGGCCAGGAATAAAGAAGATTTGATTCCTAAGGCTTTCCCAAGTGCTACATGAGTCAAGGATGGAAATTTTGACCTCTATGGATAGGCAATTAAAAACTTGCACATGGTGGGACTCATGAACTAGGCAAATAAGACAAAAATAAATGAATTAATGTCTAAGTGGGTAAATACTATGGGTTGATTATTCTAACAGCAGGGTAAAAAATTGTATTATATTTAAATCATCCCATGCAACAAACGAAATCCAAAAGGATAAAAAAAGTCAAAATATCCCAAGAAGAAAACATATATCAAAACACATACTAAACAAAATTAGTTTGAATAAGATTGCTCAAAATTTCTTCTTCACTCATGAGTTGAAATCAAAATACCTCTCACACAAAAGGACACTATGGATAGAGGGGCCTAAACTAAAATTCAGAAAGAAAACCAATTAGGGAGGACTCAAAAGGACAAAAGTCCAGAAGCATCAAAAAAATACAAAATGGGATGGGAATGAGGAACGAACAAATATCTTTGTTCACCATCTATTACAATCATGTGGTGTCTAAGTTGGAAGCTGTCCAAAGGAAGAGGTAAAATAAACTTCATATCTTAATCCTTAGAAGAGTTATCGAGAGTATGAAATCATGGTTCCCCTTTCTTCAATTTAGACCACCATCAATGTTTAAAGTTCATAAATATTCTATTCTAGAAATCCATATATCTTGAATAAATCTAATAAAGTGATACCATCAAAGCAGTTTGTTGTCTCAAAGGATAAGTTGTTCAGAGATATGTGTTCACCGTATCGGCTGTGTCCTGTGGAATGAGCTGAGAGCCTAGTTGTTTCGTTGGCTGATGTTGTGGAGGCATAGTGCAATATTAATCTGACGCATTCACATAGTCATCACTGATACCAAGGTGTGTTAGTTATTTTGACTGCCGATAATGGTTTTATATGTTTCCGCGTTTTTCGCTTGATGTCCAGGTTACGGTTTTTCAAATCCATCCTACGCTTCGCATCTGCTAGCAATTTCCCTTCCGATATTGACTTAGTGCTTTTATTCTTTCCCTCCCGTTAACCTATCCCTCTCGCGATCGCGCTTATAAATCCATAGGGGTCGTGTTTCGGTTATTGTTCATCTGTGTTGGTCACCCATTGGAGCCTCATAGCTATTGTTGTCTGAATGAATCATTTTCCGGTGGAGCTTGTTGTCCGTCCAAGTCATTGTAAGGTTTGTCCAGGTAGATTCACCTCAAATATTATTGCTCAGCATCATTTTTTTACCCTCATATTTTGATAGGGTTAGGTTATTGGTTATCCCATAGGGGTTTTATTGCAAAGTGTGGTGGTCATTGTTGTTTTTAGGGTTCGCCATGTTTGTCTTGTGGATGTCGTTCACCAGCCCACCCATTTTCTTGTTTATTCTCTCCCTAGTTCTTGATTGATTTCTATGTAGCCATGATTCACTCTTTGATAGTTGTTGGAAGGAAAAGGGCAGGGTGAAGATGAGCATTTTTCCATCTGCACCACACCTTTTTTCCCTTCACCATTTTAAACCATAGGTTTCTTAGCCATTGTTTGAGAAACGGTAGGTTTCTGAGGGATGTCAGAGGAGTTTTCAAATGTAAGAGAGGACTGGTTTTGGGGTTAGCAGTTCGAGGTTTTAAGATTTTTCCACTGTCAGAGTTACTACCCATAGACATAAGGGCATAGTGAAGAAGTAAGGTTTTCCCAAGCAGAAGCTTGTTTGCAGATTTGGGTTTGATAGGATTTTGTAAGTTTCATAGTTTTTCAAATTTTCACATACAAAAGGCCCATTTTTCTTGATAAAAGAAAAGCTATTCAGCATGCATCTTGATGAGATGGTAATGTTCTAGTTACTTTGGTTGTTGCTTTCATTATATAATTTTCAATGGGTAATTAGATTAAATCTATTTCCATGATCAATGTAGGCTCATCATCAGCACAACAATATGCCATGAAAGAAGAAAAAGAAGGCCCAAGCAATACAGGAGGAACCAGAAGTGGGAATAATAACCCGATTTTAGGTTATTACGAAGACACCGAAGCCATCACTATAATTGATCTCGAGTATAAATGGGTAAGATATACAGAATGATCTCAAACTAGATATATATAGAATGATCTCAAACAAGGGTATCGAACTATATTACCAAACCCATGCTTTGCACATAAATTGGAGCTATGTGTCCGTTGCTCATTTGATAGGGTTTTGACTTTGGAGTTTTTGTCATATAAAACTCCTCTAAACCCTAAAATCTCACCTTCACCCTAAATTTTACCATGCTCTGGAAGAGAGGCCGTAGGCTCATGGCTGCTTAGCCTGTTTGTTAAACTACTATGTAAACCTTCCTGCCAATAGTCTTGTTATTCATCATGTAGAGTTGTAGTGGGATACTATCTCTGGTTTTTGTGGACGAATCTCTCTTCTGGCCAATTCTTCGCTCTGGAACAACGATGCACTTATCAATTCCTGGCCTCTACAAATGCTTTTAATCATTCCCTGGTGCATTGATGAGAAGAAGAAGTGAGCATGGCTCTTGAGTTGTCATAGAGTGGTCTTGTTGGATGGGGTGCTAACTGTTCTTATTGTTCATACTCTCGTTACGGCCTAAACCCTACTTCGTCGTGGCTTGGAAAAAAAAATATTAAGCTATGTGAGTCATGTTTCCTCCTGACAGAGCTTTCCTAAAGCTCGTTGTCTTTGCAAAAGGTGGCTAGGATTTAAAACTATACTTCTTCAGGGTCGTTAAAACTAGTATGCAGGTAAGATACTCCAAAGTTTGATTTTTATTACAACATTTAGGATTCTATTTTTTTTATTTGCACCAGTAATTTATTATTCTGAGTTTTCCTTTTTATATATACTTATTATATTCACATTTACAGGTGCTTAAATTCTATAGAGAGGTGCATACAAATGCTAAGGATTACCCTGCACCAACTCCAAGATGCACATAACCCTGGTAAGCCTCGGTCTCACTGGGGTTTCTCCTGCCGTGGTGAATGGTGTTAATTTTTAGTTGATGGAGTTCGTTGGTTTACTGGTTTTTCAGCTCGGTCGTGATGTACTATGTTTTAAAAGTTTAGAAAGGCCAAGGGTCATTACAAGATGTTTGGTTCAGTTTTTAAGAAGCCCTAGTGGCTATTTTAGAAAAGAAGGCTTAGGGCTTTCACAGGCAAGACAAATGCCTTCTCAGTCTTGGATTTTGTTTATAGTTATGTTGTTTTCTTCGATCAAGATTTAAGCCTTGACTCAGTGATGTACACGGCCATAGGGTCATAACTATTATGTTCACAGTTTACTTTTTTTTTGTATATATTGTTTAGATTTCTATTTAATAAGCTCATATATTATTGATTGTAATTATGCTCCGTTACTATATATAATTATCTGTGGTTTTTAAACTAAAGAAGGCAGTCTTGTAATAATTTGTTATTTTGGTTATTTAATGTTGAAAATTAACCTATCAGAGGTCATGGTTGAGTAAATGGATAATTATTTTGTTTTAGTAAAAAAATTACATTTAAGGATTTTGACAATAGGTTTTCATGTTATAACTTCGTTATTACTGTCAGTACTAAACTTCTGCAGTTAATAAAATAGAGGAAAGGAAATTGGCTGAATAACCTAATTCTTTCCTGTAGTCTCTGATATTGAAAATATGCTGACCGGTTTTTATTTATTATTGTTACTCATGAATAAAGTATGTAAATCATACAGTTATCTAATTGATGCTTATAGTTATATAAAATATAATAGATAGGTTTTGAATTTATCTTAGAAATGAAAAGAACAAATCCCTTGCTAAAAAAAAAGGGGTGAAATAATTTTGGTTTATATTTATATTTACAGTTCTTTTATACAGGTTTATTTATAAACCCTAATCCTTCTTAATATAAGTACATAATTAGTATTTCTTTTCTTTTTATTTAGTTACCCTAGTTTGCATATTTACTTAGATGAATTTATTCAGTAAATGTTTTAGCCTTGTATCTTTTTTCTTTAAGTTAGTCTTAGTTGTGTTAATTCCTGTTTATATAATAACTGTTAATTATTAAAATAATAGACTTATAAAAATTATTTTATCTACTGTGTAAACCATTGCACAAACTAGTATTTTATACCCTTAGCTCTTTCCTAACAGTATCTGTTTATTTTGTTCAAGTACTCTAACTAAATGAAAAGTATAAAAGAAAGCATACAAACAATTTATACATATGTACCTATAGAATATAATAATTCCATATGCATGCATACTTCATTCAATTATTTATCTGAAATTAAACTAACCTACTATACTAGAGTACTACCTAATAAAAGGTGTGGAAAAATATAGTTTAGGTATTTTCTTTATATCTATCAGTTAAACTAGAAATTCTTCTAATCATTTACCCTAATCTAGCTAGTTCAGAACTTGCTATCTTTTCACAGCATATACATTTCTCCTAACTAAACCTAGCAGCAATGAGAACATAAGCATAACATATCATTGATTAAACTTAAAATTTCCAGATAATAGTAACTACTTAGATAGCTGAATAAAACAAGTAGAACCTGGAAATATAGATGAGGTGACAACAACTTAAGGAACATGTTCCTCCCAACCAACTCCTAGAGAAAATCTAAACTGCAATTCGCAGGACCCCCGAGCTTGTCTCCTGGTCCACCTGGTAGAAGTACCGAGTGAGAGATGTAGTCTAGTAATCCTCTGCAACTCCACTAAGTGTTCAAGAGAAAGTCAATTATGCATGCACCAATATGAACTCAGCTTAGAATAGCAACACTAGTTCAGGTCTTCAACACTTTTTCCACTCAAAACATACTTCAGCTAGTCTCCCCCATCAAATTTTTCTTGTGCACTTCATTTGCTCAAAATGTTCAAAAATCCGGAATGAGCAGCCCTAGCTGTCTTCAATGGGAAGTTTTATTAACATTCCTAGGTATTTTGGGTTAGTTTTCACTTAATGAGCCACCTGCTCTTGTTCCACTTTCTAGGGGAACATGACCACAAAAATAGAGAAGTTTCCACCTGCAACAGCTAGAAGTAGTTTGAGGATGCTGCCAAGTGTCAATCTGCTCTCAACCCATCCTTCTCCATCAAGTGTCTAGTAAAACACTCATTTAACAGCTTCCCTAAGTTGTTGTCTCATCTTTCATTTATTTATTAATAAAATATTCAGCAATTACATTAAATTATCCTTGACCCCACTTGGTCATTAATTACAAACTTTAACATAAAATGTAACATAATGTTTCGTAAAAGATAAAATGTTTTGCAAAGTGGGGCATGTGACATACACACCCCCTTAATTTATAACATCATCCTCGATGTTATTTATTCTTCATCCCCAGAATTTCCATGGAACATAATTGGATATGCATTCCACATATGACTCTCCAATTCCCAAGTGGCTTCTTCTGGACTAAGGTGCTTCCATTGCACCTTCACCTCACCAATGGTGCAATTCCAAAGCAAGATCTCCCTCCTTTCGAGGATACAATCTAGTTCCACCAGAAAATCTCCTTCAGGATCCACGTGCACATCATTCCAGTTTATAACATGAGTAGCATCATGTACATATTTTTTTAACATAGAAATATGAAGACATTATGAACCTTTGAATTTGGTGGTAAAACCAATTGATATACCACCTGTCCTATTATGGACAGTATTTCAAAAGGTCCACAATATCAGGCTGCTAACTTAGCACAACTTCCTAATCTCAGAGAACTCTTTTTAGGCCTCACCTTAATAAAGACACCTGGAACTATTTTTGATTTCGTTTAAAATCTGCTTGACTTTTATGTTGGTCTTGTGCAACTTTCAAGTTACCTTGCACCTGTTTTACAATTAACTCCATCTCTTTTAATAGTTCAGTTCCTAATACCAACCTGTCAACTAGATTACTTGATGAGATAGGGGTATTGTACTTCCTGCCATACAATATTTCAAAAGGACTATATGTTGTTGAAACTTGGTAGTGATTGTTGTAAGAAAACTCTACCAAGTGTAAGTAATCTTCCCATTTACCTGGTTGTTCTTTAACATACATTTTGAGCAGATCTTCCAATACCCGATTCACTCTTTCAGTCGGTCCATCTTTTTGAGAATGGAAAGAGGTGCTGAAATTTAATGTAGTATTCAGTCCTTTAAACAAAGACTTCCAGAAGTTTCCCATAAACACACGGTCTAGGTCTAAAATTATTACTTTCGGTATTCCATGTAAACGAAAAATTTGTTTTAGGAATATATCAGCAATATTAACAACTTTGTAAGTAGTTTTTACAAGTATAAAATGAGCTGCCTTACTTAGTTTATCAACGACTATCATTATTGGGTCGTTGAAATTTTGATTTCTAGGTAGTCCTGTAATAAAATCAAGGCTGATTATCTCCCACTTCCAGCTAGGAATAGGTAATGGCTGAAGTAACCTGGTTGGATGTTGGTGTTCAGTCTTTACTTTCTGGCATTCAAAGCACTTAGCAATGTATTCTTCCAATTCATTTTTCATGTTTGGACAAAAATAATCCTTTCTTAACATGGTTATAGTCTTCTAATAACCAGGATGTCCTGAGTAAGGAGTCTTATGAATTTCGTTTAATCAGTAACTTAATATTAGGTACATTAGGTATATATAGTCTATCTTTATATAGTAATAATCCTTTTTCATTTAAACTATACCTTGTACTCAAACTTTCAATTAAATTTTCTGTTACCTTTGCTTGTAATTTCTGATAATTTTCATCCAATCTTACTCCTTCTTCTTGTCGTTCTTCTAAATCTGTTTTATAGGTGTTGAGTGCTGCTACAAAATTTAGTTTTGCATTCCTGCTTAAAGCATCAGCAACCTTATTTTCTTTTCCCTTAATATGTTGGATTTCAGAATCGTACTCACTAAGGAAGGCTATCCACCAAGCTTGCCTTGCATTTAATTAGTTAGGCTGATCCAACAAACATTTTAACCCTTTGTTATCTGTCATTAACATAAACTTTCTTCCGATTAAATGATGACCCACATCTTTAAGCCATGTATGACAACAACCAATTTAGAGTCATAGGTCACATAGTTTTTCTCATGAATCTTCAGCTTCCTAGACTCATATGCAATGATGTGTCCTTCTTGAGTTAAAACTCCACAAAAACTGTCATTGCATGTATCAGTACATACTATAAATTCTTTACTAGGATCAACAATTCTTAAGATTTGTGTGGTAGTTAATAATGTTTTTATCTTTTTAAAAATATCTTCACAATTTTGAATCTACTCTAATTTCTTCACTTTCTTTTGTAAAGAAGTTATGGGATTTGCAATTCTTGAAAACCCTTCGATGAATCTTCGATAATAGCCAGTAATCCCCGCGAATGATCGTATGCTAGTTACGTCTTTTGGGACTGGCCATTTTTCAATTACCTTTATATTTTCTGGATCAATTGGGATCCCTTCTTTAGTCACTACATGACCCAGATATTGTATTTTATCCTTAAAGAAATCACATTTACTGAATTTTGCACAGAGTCGATGTTCTCGTAATTCTTGTAAAACAATTTTTAAGTGCTCTTCATGTTCTTTTTCAGACTTCGAATAAATTAAAATGTTTCAATGAATACGATCAAGAATTTATCAATGTACTTATGCATTACATTATTCATCACACACATGAAGACATTCAAGGCATTAGTAAGCCCAATTGGCATAACAACAAAATCATAATGACCATACCCGGTCTTAAAAGTTGTTTTAAAGATGTCTTCATCTTTGATTCGGACCTGGTGATAACCTAATCGTAAACCAATCTTGGAGAATACAGTCGCTCCACGTAGCTAATAAAACATATAATTTATGTGGGGTAATGAATATTAAGGTTTTAATAGCCATTTTATTAAGTTGATGGTAATATATACATAATCGTAGAGTTTTGTCCTTCTTTTTAACAAAAATAACAGGTGCTCCCCAAGGAGACACTCTGGGTATGATATAATTCTTATCAATAAGTTCTTTTAACTATAATTTTATTTCATTTAATTCCAATATATTGATCCGATAAGGGGCTTTTGAGTTGGGCACTGCACCAGGTACCAGCTCAATAGTTAAATCTAACTCCCTCTTCGGAGGCAATCCCGGAATTTCTTCCAGAAATAAATTTGAATACTCCCTCAGGATCGGAATGTCTTCCAGTTTTAATTTATCTACATTATTAGTATTTTCTTCATTAATTACTATTACAGCAAAGGCCTTACAACCCTTCTGAACGGCTCTCTTTAATTGTAAGGCAGATATCTGTCTTATAGTTGTTTTCCTAGGGATTCCTCTTACATTTATTGTTTCTCCATCGTTATTTATGCAAGTAAAAGTTTTACCAAAACAGTTCAGGACTACCCTATGTTGTTCTAACCATTCCATACGAAGTAACATATCATAAGAACCTAAAGGTAGTACACTAAACTTAACAGAGGTTTCGAACGGATCCATTTTTGTAGTACAATTCTTAACAAAACTAATCACTTTTCTTTTTGCGGTAGTAGCTAGCTGGACTATGTTGATGTATTTGTAACTTCAGAATGTATTCACTTGTATACATTATGTATTGTACCTCTATGTTTATTCCAAGAAGTATCTATAATATAATTGAGTCATGTCATGCCCCGGTGTTCCGATCGAGAGATTCAATAATGTAAACAAGTCATGTAAAGTCATTGAGGTTAACCCTCCATTGTAAGTTGGGGAAATAGTCCCCACAATTGTCTCAAGGTTAACCCTCCTTGTTGATCGAAGGGAAAAGTCCTCGCAGTTGTGGGGCACTAGGGTTATTAGATTCTCCTAGAGATGTTGGCCCTAGTAAGTAATTGTTAAGTGGGGCCGACATGTTAAAGTGGACATTAAGTGAACGAAAGAATATAAATAGAGAGTGAGCCTCTCTATTTATCACACACACACTCACTCATTGGGGTGCATGAGTGAGAAAGGAGAACCTCTCTCAAGTGAGAGAGAGAGAACAAGTTGTTGGAGATCATCTTTATGTTTTTGGGTTTTACTGCTGCCATTGGTGCTCATTCTATCTCTGAGGAAGTTGTGGGTTTTTCTCCTTTATGGTTTCCTCGAGGAAAATTCTTTGTGTCTCTTGTCTCTTGTGTTTATTGCTATGCATGTTATTCTCTCAGATAAGATCCTAAGATAATGATAGCTTGAGTGTTAAAAATATAACATGGTATCAGAGCTAACCTGAGAAGAAGACATTGTGCAGCTACAGAAGCTAGGGATTCTTACTTTTTGGGTCTCTCTTCACAATCCATCAGCAAAAGTATGCTAGGCTGACTCTCCACTGAAGGGCGCATCTTTCTATAAAAGAAGAAATTGATTCTGGGCATTTTTCAGTTTTTGGTGTGGGAAATTAGGGCTTTTTACAGAAGAAGAAATTTTGAGTGAGCCCAGCATAGGATTTCTCTCCTCATCAAAATCAAATTTTAGATACCTCGGTCGAGATTTTTGGTTGGGTGTAACTCCAGGAAATTGAAACCCTAGTTTGACCCTAAATACTAAAACTGATAAGTTTTGGTAAATTTTCTATATCTCTCGCTACCAAGTTCCAAATGAAATTTCTCAAAATGTTCCAGAAAGGGAACAGACTGTACTTTTTGTGGTAGAAGTTTCACATTTCGAAGATGAAACAATGACACATGGCAGTCCATACAACTTCGCTATGTGGAACAGTATTGAAACGGGTCTATGTGGTAAAATGATCATAAATCTTAGTTGGTGAAACCAATTCTAATGAAACCTATGGTGTTGGAACCAGGAAAGAAGATGATACCTCAGTATGCAATTATAGACATAAAGGAGTATTAATTTCTGAGATACCATAGAAATAGTATCAAGCATTTCTCGAGAAGAAATGTGTAAACTGGGGCTTCCTGTTCCGGGAGCTTCCCTCCACTTTTTTCAGAAAAGGATTACATTGGATAGCTCTCCTTGAAGAGGTCTATCTTTCTATCCAATCATATCTAAAAGATTCCAAGTTTTTTAAATTAGGGTTTCTCTAACAAACCTTAGATCAGCCACCTCTAGAACCAGGATGGACACCTCAAATCGGTAATATCTAATCTTTTGTTATTTTCATTTGAGGTTCTCATTTCAAAGTGATCTATCACATCCGCTTGATTACAAGCTTGGCGTGCCAGAAGGAAGTGATTACTTTCAGCAGACTCATGGAAGAGCATACACAAGAAGAAGTTCGACTCATAATAAGAGAAAAGAATATGGGAGCAATTGAAGATCAATATTTCATGATTCAAATAAGATACCTCAAGCCATAAGGAATATGACTCAACTCAATTCTTGAAGAGCCTCTTATCCATCTTGAGCATTTGGATAAGAAATGATGTTGTTATGAATGAAGAAGATGATGAAGCTAAAAATAGGATTCTACCCATAAAACAAATAAATATAAGTATTGAATTGTCATTTCATGATATTGTTTTGATTATGCATTTGTTTATATTCAATTGATGTATTATTCATGATAGAATTTTTGCATTAATGATAGTATACTACTAATATGCATGTAATGGGTACGTAGCTCATCGTGATATACAACTCTCCATTGCTACTTATGTAGAATGAAACCTCTTTGCTGACATATTGGATTAGTGCACAATCTCAATGTTTTCCTGGTAGAGATGGAAGGCATCTAGAAAGTTTCTATGAGATATGGATGAATGTTGTATTGGCTAAAATAGTTGCATGATTATATCTTTATGCATAATAATTTTCCATTTTGAATATGCATTATGAAATGTTTCTAATCATACAACTAGTGGATTTGACTTGTAGGAAAGATCGCGTACAATTGCTTACAAGAAAAGAAGGATGAGACTTGTTCCGAAGAACAAGTGACGACAGTTTAACATTCACTCTAATAATCCAAAATGAAGAATGATGTCTAGGATATAGTATCGAGACCTGAAGGGAAGTTCATAATTCCATCATGAAGTCGATGGAAACATTGCGGGATGCAAGGCAATATTCATAGCACGAGGCTTCTCACGGAAAGAATGCATAGAATACAAAAGGTAGAGGGAGAATGATGCTCCACTTCAGAGGGAGTGACTGCAGAATAACCTGAGGTTCGACATGATAGAACAGAATGGACATCTTACTAATGAATCTAGACTTTACTGAGACTAAAGTGGATTCCAACCTTTTCTTCAAGGTTTAATACGGAAGACTAGTGATTCTCTTGTTATATGTCGATGACTTGTTCCTAACAGAAAAGAGGAACTCATTAAAGTTGCAAGAAGGAAGCTTGCTACTAAGTTTGAGATGAAGAAATTTGGTATGATACGCTACTTTCTAGGCATGGAGGTATGGAAAAATGCGAATAGAATCTCCTTGGGACAAGGGAAGTATGCAGTGGATATCCTGAAGAGGTTCAGGTTGAGGGACTGCAAGCCCATGACCAAACCTATTACATCGAACCTAAAGCTATTGAGTGATGCTTCATCAGAGACGGTTGATGCTATGATGTATCATGACATGATTTGTTTCTTTATGTACCTGATGAATATGAGACCATATATTTGCTTTGCTATGACCATAATGAGACATGTTCACTTGATGGTTGCAAAGCATGCAGTAAGGTACCTTAAGGGTATAGTTGAGTATGCGTTCAAGTATGAGGTGAATCAGAAGATTAACCTTGAAGGTTATGTTGATTTAGATTGCGTAGGAAGTGCCATGTACAGGAAGAGCACTTCAGGGTGCTTCTTCAGTATGGGATCATTTGTGATCTCTTGGTTTAGCAGGAAACAGTCTTGTGTGGCACTGAGTATAGATGAAGCAGAGTATGTCACGGCTTGTTCAGCTAGTTGTGAGGCAGTATGGCCGAGGAAGCTACTATCTAATTTATTTGATCTCCAGTTGGATGCTACTTGTATATATTGTGACAACCAGAGTTGTGTGAAGTTGTCTGAGAACCCGATGTTCCATGATAAGTTGAAGCATATCGAGATAAAATATCACTATATCAGGGATATGCTGCAGAGGGGAGCAATGAAACTCTAGTATGTTGCGACAGAAGAACAGATAGTTGATGTGTTGACTAAGCCATTACCCAGAGTGAAGTTTGAGTACTTCAAGGAGAATCTTGGTGTTCTCCAGATTGAGGTTCCCTCCAAGGAGAAGTGATGAGTCCATGATCCATTCTAACATGGTGAGAGGATTGGTTCCTTCCATGGTCAGATGTAAGGGCTGAGCCATTCTGTCATGGTGAGAATATTGGTTCCTTCCATGGTCAGATGTGAGTGCTGATCCATTCTGATGTGATTGAGGGATGTGTTCCCACATTATTAGATATAAGCGTTGAAGGCCATTCTCTAAATGGAGGCACCTGGTCAGTTACCATGAATACTTAGCTTAGTGATAAGAGGCCATTCTCTGGGAGAATGAAGGCACCTGTTCAATTACCAAGAATCCTCATCCTAGGGCTGAGAGAAATTCTTATGTGATTGTGGGATTGGATGCCACATGATTAGATGTAAGTGCAGAGCCATTTTGATGTGACTGTGGGATTGGCTCCCACATGATCAGATGTAAGTGCAGAGCCTTTTCATAGATGACAGTAGGTGTGTCCTATCATGCTGGTGATTGTAAGTGCAGATCTTTTTCATAGATGATAGTAGGTGTGTCCTATCATGCTGGTGATTGTAAGTGCAGATCTTTTTCACAGATGATAGTAGGTGTGTCCTATCATGCTGGTGATTGTAAGTGTCGTGCCTTTCCACAGATGATAGTAGGTGTGTCCTATAATGCTGGTGGTTGTAAGTGCTGAGCCTTTCCATAGGTGATAGTAGGTGTGTCCTATCATGCTGGTGGTTGTAAGTGTTGTGCCTTTTCACAGATGGTAGTAGGTGTGTCCTACCATGCTGGTGATTGTAAGTGTTGTTCCTTTTCACAAATGCTAGTAGGTGTGTCCTACCATGCTGGTGATTGTAAATGTTGTGCCTTTTCACAGATGATAGTAGGTGTGTCTTATCATGCTGGTGAATGTAAGTGTAAGTGCTGGGCCTTTATAACATGGTTCTTGGATGTGTTCCTCCCATGGTCAGATGTGAGTGTTAGGCGTGCCTTTTTGACATGGTGTTGGATGTGTTCCTCTCATGGTTATATGTAAGTTCTGTGTGGGCCATTCTAACTTAGGGTCAGATATAAGCGCTGAAGAAGACCTACATGGAGGCTAGGCCTACAACCAACATGAAAAATGGTTGGCTCTGTAGAACTTCCTATGAAGAGAAGAATGAAGAGATAGCACCTTTTATAGAGATGGCAGAAGTAGTGATGTTGATGATGATCTAGTGATGATCCAGCTTTGATGATGATCCAAATGATACAGAGAAGAATACTTTTACTGATAAATTGTGTCAAGAGAATACCTTCCTAGTTAAGAGGGAGTGTTTATGTATTTGTAACTTCGAAATGTATTCACTTGTATATATTATGTATTGTACCCCGATGTTTATTAATTTGGCAAGTATCTATAATGTAATTGAGTCATGTCATGCCCTGATGTTCCGATCAGGATATTCAATAATGTAAACAAGTCATGTAAAGTCATTGAGCTTAATCCTACATTGCAAGTCGAGGCAATAGTCCCCACAATTGTGTCAAGGTTAACTCTCCTTGTTGATCAGAGGGAAAAGTCCCCACAGTTGTGCGGCACTAGGGTTATTAGACTCTCCTAGATATGTCGGCCCTAGTAAGTAATTGTTAAGTGGGGCCGACATGTTAAAGTGGACATTAAGTGAATGAAAGAATATAAATAGAGAGTGAGCCAGTTTATTTACCACACACACACTCACTCACTGGGGCGCATGAGTGAGAAAAGAGAATCTCTCTCAAGTGAGAGAGAGAGAACAAGTTGTTGGAGATGATCTTTATGTTTTCAGGTTTTACTGCTGACATTGGTGCTCATTCTATCTCTGAGGAAGTTGTGGGGTTTTCTCCTTTATGGTTTCGCCGAGGAAAATTATTTGTGTCTCTTATCTCTTTTGTTTATTGCTATGCATGTTATTCTCTCAGATAAGATCCTAAGATAATGCTAGCTTGAATGTTAAAAATCTAGCAGACTAACCATGACTTTGCAAACTTTTCTACTGATAAATTGCATTTTTCTACTAAATCAGAAGAAATATAACTTAAGATAGCCCCTGGATCAATTAAAATAGATATAGGTGTTTGATTCAGCTTACCTTTCACTTCCAACATATAAGTTTGATAATATGTCTGCCTGTTTTCCAGTGCGGCGTTGATCCTGGGCATTGTCCTTGCTAGATAACTAACAGTCATCTCCTCCTGCACTGTATGTATGTTGCTAATAGTCTTCCTCCGGTTGGGGAAAACTGATGCATAATGAGGACCATTACTTTCCCAACATTTTACTGGTTCTTTTCTTTCATTATTCTTGGTGTAGTTACTGTGATTATTAATAGATTTTTTATTTCTTTGGCCGTTTGGATTTAACTGTGAGTTACCTTTATTCCCTTGGAAATTTTTATTAGGTAAATTACGTGTGTTATTATTCCTAAAATTATGGTTAGGTGCGAAAACTTTCTTTCTCTATTCAAAATTATTAGATCTTTTAGCCTTCTAGTTTGACATACTTTCCTTTTTGTGATTCTGCTCATAACAAAAATTCGCCTTTCTCATCGCTTCTTCTAATGTTTTTGGATTGTCATATTCAATTCTATATTTTATATGGAAGGGTAAATAGATTAGAAAACACTATACCTTAGGCTTCTCATCCACAATCTAAGGCACATATTGAAGCAAACTTAAAAATTTACTGTTTAGTTCTTTCATGTTCATTGTTCCCAGCTTTAGTTTATAAAATTCCTTAGCCTGCTCTTCGTAGTAATGTTCTGACAAGAATTTCTTCTTAAAATATTTCTTAAACGTACTCAGAAAAATTCTCTGGAAATATATTTCAAAAGAAAAGTAATAATCAGTATGCATGTTTTTAAATCTATTGTTTATCTATGCAATTTGAGCCACATTCAGGCCTAGTGTCTGAACCTTGTGCTCTGATACCACATGTAATAATCTGAAAATTCATAAAAATTTAAAAAATTTCATGTAACATAAAATGTTCACAGTCATCATTACCTAGGAATAATTCACTGCTAACAGTTGCTTTAATATGTATTAAACTAGAAATGACTATTTTGCAACTATCTAGTTTTCAGTACTTACTAGGTTGTTTTTCATAATCCCACGTTTAAGGAATTGATTTATGGTTTGGTATAACAGGAAAATGAAACATAAGTTTATCTTCTTGTACTAAGTTTCTTTAACTATCTTATGACAAGTAGGAATAACTTCACTTGAGAATGAGGCTTACTTAACTTATAGCTAAGGCATTGAAGTGATGCTTCTTTTACAGGTTTTATACAAGTAAGCAGCTTTGTTATCAGTTTTTCCAAATCGAGATTATCATTCCAACTAGCATAAATTAAAATGCTAGTTAAATTATTTGTTTACAGCTTGAGCAGTAAAAGAGGTATCGTTGATCTTATTATTTATGATCTTCATATTTGATAGTAGTGTAAACATTTCTAGAAAACCGAACCTAACTTAATTATTCTTCCAAATCGCTATAACTAGCTCCTGTTTGTTTATTTTGTATCATTCTATTTTTAATTTAGAAATCTGTGCACAACTTTAGGGAAAGGCATCTCATCTAGCAGTTGCCCTTATTGAAACTACTTGATGTTATAATAATTTCCAAGATCCTTACTTTTACTGATATTGAGTAAATCTAGAAAGAAACCAATGATCTAAGTAAAATATTAAGCATATTAACTTAGGACTCATGTAGAAATAGTACTAAGATGCATAAGATATTTTTTCAAGCTGTTCTAGCACTTATGGTTTAGAGATATACTAACATCACTTGTTTTACTTTAACAATAGTGTTATTACTTTTTATGTACGAAAGGATACATTGGTGTCTATAAGAAAACTATCCTTTATTTCCTATGTATAATCCCTCTTCTCATGAGATTCTACAAAAAGGTATACAACATTTAGCATCTTTAATTTTGATATCAACTTTATTATCTATGCTACTATGCTAGCTAGGCATATTTTTATTTAACAAGTGTTAATGTAATTACCTAGTTGATTTCTATTGTTATAATTTCTCAATTTGTGATAAGGTGTTTTTCTTATGCAAATATCCTTGATGTAGTTCTTTTGCATTGAGTTTTCCTACACCGATGCAAAGGTTAAAGAAAACCATACTTGATTTCTAATATATCTACTATATTATAAACTATACTAAAACCCTAGAATCCTCACTATCTACCTCCCATGTTATTTACTATGGATTGAATATACATAAAAACATAACCAATTAATGAAACCGTAACAAGAGTTATCATATGATACTAATTTTTATAAAAGTTTGGAAAGGCCAAGGGCTGTTACAAGATGTTTGGTTCAGTTTTTAAGAAGCCCTAGTGGTTGTTTTAGAAAAGAAGGGTTACGACTTTCACAGATGAGACAAATTCCTTCTCAGTCTTGGATTTTGTTTATAGTTATGTTGTATATTTTCGATCAGGCTTTAAGCCTTGACACAGTGATGTAGAAGGCCATAGGGCCATAATGTTACATTCACAGTTTATAGTTTTTTTTATATACTGTTTAGATTTCCATTTATAAGCTCATAGTTTATTGATTGTAATTATGCTCCGTTAATATATATAATTATCTATGGTTTTTAAATTGAATAAGGCGATCTTGTAATAATTTGTTATTTTGGTTATTTAATGTTGAAAATTAACCTATTAGAGGTTATGGTTCAATAAATGAATAATTATTTTGTTTTTAGTAAAAAAATTACATTTAAGGATTTCAACGGGAGGTTTTCAGGTTATAACTTAGTTATTACTATCAGTACTAAACTTCTACAGTAAATAAAATAGAGGAAAGGAAATTGGTTGAATAACCTAATTCTTTCCTGTAATCTCTGAGATTCAAAATATGCTGACAGGTTTTTATTTATTATTGTTACTCATGAATAAAGTATGTAAATCATACAGTTATCTAATTGATGCTTATAGTTATATAACATAGAATAGATAGGTTTTGAATTTATCTTAGAAATGAAAAGAACAAACCCCCTGCTAACAAAAAAGGGGTGACAGAATTTTGGTTTATATTTATATTTACAGTTCTTTTATATAGGTTTATTTATAAACCCTGATCCTTCTTAATATAAGTACATAATTAGTATTTTTTTTTATTTAGTTACCCTAGTTGTATTTTTACTTAGATGAATTTATTCAATAAATGTTTTAGTCTTGTATACTGTTTCTTTAAGTTAGTCTTAGTTCTGTTAATTCCTGTTTATATAATAACTATTAATTATTATAATAATAGACTTATAAAAATCATTTTATCTACTATGTAAACCATTACATAGACCATTATTTTATACCCTTAGCGCTTTCCTAACAGTTTTTGTTTATTTTGTTCAAGTACTCTAACTAAATGAAAAGTATAAAATAAAGCATACAAACAATTTATACATATGAACCTATAGAAGATAATAATTTCATATGCATGCATACTTCATTCGATTCTTTATCTGAAATTAAACTAACCTACTGTACTAGAGTACTACCTTATAAAAGGTGTGGAAAAATATAGTTTAGGTATTTTCTTTCTATCTATCAATTAAACTAGAAATTATTCTAATCCTTTACTCTAATCTAGCTAGTTCATAACTTGCTATCTTTTCATAGCATATACATTTATCCTAACTAACCCTAGCAGCAATAAGAACAGAAACATAACATATCATTGATTAAACTTAAACTTTTCAAATAACAGTAAATACTTAGATAGCAGAATAAAACAAGTAGAACCTGGAAATATAGATGAGGTGACAAGAGCTTAAGGAACTTGTTCCTCCAAACCAATTCCTGGAGAAAATCTAGACTGCAATTTTCAGGACCCCCGAGCTTGTCTCCTGGTCCATGTGGTAGAAGTATTGGGTGAGAGATGTAGTCTAGTCATCCTCTGCAACTGCATTGAGTGTTCAGTAGTAAGTCAGTTATGCATGCACCAGTATGAACTCAGCTTAGAATAGTTGCACTAGTTTAGGTCTTCAGCACTTTTTCCACTCAAAACATACTTCAGCTCGTCCCCTCCATCGAATTTTTCTTTTGCACTTCATTCACTCAGAATGTTCACAAATCCAGAATGAACAGCCCGAGTTGTCTCCAATTGGAAGTTTTATTAACATGCCTAGGTCTTTTGGGTCATTTTTCACTTAATGAGCCACCTGCTCTTGTTCCACTTTCTTGGGGAACATGACCACAAAAATAGGGAATTTGCCACCTGCAATAGCTAGAAGTAGTTTGAGGATGCTTCCAAGTGTCAATATGCTCTCAACCCATCCTTGTCCATCAACCAGTAAAACAATCATTTAATAGCTTCCCTAAGTTGTTGTCTCTTCTTTCATTTATTTATTAATAAAATATTCAACAATTACATTAAATTATCCTTGGCCCCACTTGGTCATTAATTACAAACATTAACATAAAATTTAACATAATGTTTCTTAAAACATAAAATGTTTTTCAAATTGGGGCATGTGATATACACACCCCCTTAATTTATAACATCGTCCTCGATGTTATTTAATCTTTGTCCTCGGAATTTCCCTAGAACAGAATTGGATATGCATTCTACATATGACTATCCAATTCCCAGGTGGCTTCTTCTGGACTAAGGTGCTTCCATTGCACCTTCACCTCACCAATGGTGTGATTCCGAAGCAAGATATCCCTCCTTTTGAGGATACGATCCGGTTCCACTAGAAAATCTCCTTCGGTTTCCACCTGCACATCATTCCAGTTTATAACATGAGTAACATCATGTACATATTTTTTTAACACATAAATATGAAATACATTATGAACCTGTTGAGGCCTCGAAATTTGCAGGCGGAAATAGTAAGTGATTCTCCCCAATCAATGTTCCCAACTAGCCCATTGACTGTTTGGAATACGGAATCTGTCCGGTTTGCGGTCCAGCTACCGTAGGTCAAGAAACAAAAACTGAAGCTTTATCGGTTGCGGCCCGGCCCACCGAGTTTTTTGTATTTTGACTTAAAGAAATGATATGCAAGTGCCTAACTAAATGCAAGGGGTCGAGATGCAGGGAGCGGTCACAACGTGATGCGCAGGTTCTTACCTCTCATCTTGCGCTTGCAAACAACCAAACCAGATACAAAAAGAAATCAACTAACTATCTAAACTATCCCTAGGGAGAAAGGTTATCATTTTGGATGAGCAATACATTTTCACATACATTAAGAGGAATCACAGATAGCTGATACTTATTCTAAAGCACATGAACGCTTATATATATTTAAATAACCAGATAGTCGATCATTTTATGACAACATTTATTGCTCACGGTGAAAAATATCCCAAAAACTACTGAAGAACATTTAACCAGAACATAGGTTCAGAACATTAAATACTCTTACAGTAAATGAAAACACAGCTGAAAATGAAATAGTTCCTCTTCAACATTATTCATTGAGTTGTGCTGATACATTCCACTTTTCACTCTCTCCGATAGACAAATTTGCAGTTTCCTTTTCAAAACGAAGTAGTTCCTCTTACAAGCAAACATTTTACAAAATTCTTCCAGGGGAAAAAGCCCTTTCTCTGTCCTACTTCTAAATATTTAAACTAGAACTCTTGCCCCTTGGGCTGCCTTCAAGCGTGTGATTTTTCAGTTTCTCCAATGCTTCATATTTTGATCTTTTGTCAGCAGGTGATCATGAAACACTCGGTAACTGATCCGTTTATGGGATCACGCATTTACAGCTCCGGATTTCATCCTCCATTCGCCTCATTTCAATAATACCTTCGCCAAATGGGTTAGTCTTTCTTCTTGTCTTTGCAGATTGACCGATCTCCTAGAAAATGCCTGCATTCCACTCAAGAGCATGGTTCAATCAACAAATATAATTAATTAACCATCATTCCCCAATGAAATGGTCGAGCGAAACACACACGGGTCTGGAAAAATATCCTATGGTCACCGACGGGAAAATTCAAGTCGACCGTCAGATGTTAGTGAGCTCGCAGGCTAGAGGGTTCAGCCAACTGCAACGTCGGATGAGACTTGAGTCGCAGCCAGGCGAAACACAGGCGGGATAGGCCATAAATCGGACGTTGGACGGTTTTAGCTTCGGAAGTTGGAAGACTCTGGGAGCCGTAACAGCGGAAGAGGAGAGCTAGAGGATACGCGGAACGGATGGGAAGAACTTAGTCGGACATCGGAAGAGACTCAAATCGGAAGCTGACTATCTCTTCTCGGCTATAACAGCGGGCGAGCAGAAGCTACAGACAAGCGATTTGTAGTTAACACAAATCGGGCGTCGGACGGCTTTAAGAAATCGGACGCTGAAACGATCTGGGAGCCACAACGGCAGAGGGAGAGAAACTCACAGCTTCCGACCTGGAACTAAAAAGGGGCCGACTACAAAAAAAAAAGGGGCCGACTACAAAAAAAAACCAAGTATTCAAACAGCTTTAAAAATCAGGCACAGCTAGGTTCGTTCTTTCCACGAAAAGGCAACTCTAAAAAACAAAGATTTCCCCCTTTTTCAACCAGTACACCGTCATCCATGACTCAAACCAAAAATGAATAGGGAAAACATAAACCGACTGACATTCATCTTCAAATTAAAACGAAAATAGATATGTCGGAGAGGCTCAAGTCTTTAACGATCAAACCA
Source organism: Pseudotsuga menziesii (assembly GCA_001517045.1). Lineage (NCBI taxonomy): Eukaryota > Viridiplantae > Streptophyta > Pinopsida > Pinales > Pinaceae > Pseudotsuga > Pseudotsuga menziesii. The sequence continues at coordinate 110,144 of LPNX011184270.1, forward strand.
AGTAAAATGATGAGGAGGGGCCCAGAGTTTAAGTAAAAATAAATTCGGGGAGAACGGTTGCGGCAGCAACAATTGGAGACTTACTAGTGAACCTAAATCTCTGGGTGACTTTTCCTTGAGTAGCAGACTGTTTCCTAACCAAAATGCATTAAAAGAAATCTTCCAGCTATCGGATTTCTCCCAGGATCGAAGTGTGTACCTTAATCATTGATGCTAGTCTCTTTTGGGGAGAGGGGAAACCGAAACCTTCAAGTCCAGACCACTATGTTGAGGCCAGAGTATGAGTTTCATTATTACCTCTATTTTCAGGTAGCTAACAACATGGAAACCACAGGATTGCAGCAGATGGTAAACAACAATATTCGTTTGTTCCTCATTCCCATGCCATTTTGACACTTTTGTGTCTTTGGACTTTTGTCCCTTCCATTTGAGTATTTCTGTGTGCCTTTCTTACTGACTTTTAATTCAGGATCCTCTATCCCATAGTGTCCTTTTGTGTGAGTGGTATATTTTTTAAGTTTCAGCTCACGGACGGAGAGGATCTTTTGGCTTTAAGTGCTTATGATTCAGCACCTGTTTTGATTTATGATGCTTTTATAGAAGTGTTGACTCTTTATTCGCCTTTTGGAATTTGTTTTTTGGCATGGGATCATTTGTATCTAATACACTGTTCACCTTGCTTCTTGCTATGGGTCCTTTACTGTTTCTCCTTAGAACATTTTAAATGTGACGTGGATGGAACCCCGACATAGTACTCCAGACTCTTCGAATCTGGTTTAATTCACAGGGGTTAAGCAGGACTTCAATGCACACAACATTTTATTCGAGAAAAATGTAAGGCTGGAAGAAATACTTTAGCAATACACAAGCTGGAACTCAACGTATTTTCTATTCCCCAAAAGACCTTAATATCCTCCAGACAACCGCAAGTCCGTTCCCCTTATTGAAAATCAAAACTTAAAATTAAAACAAATGAAAGCATGACTCGAAAACAGCCACACAGCTTATTTATATACAAGGTAGAAACAATCGAAGAAAATCAAGAAAAGTAAGGCTTGAGAACCAGACCATTAACTGGCAAGTTCTCCTCCCATCCCTGTAAATCTTGCAACTTATAAGTAGCAGGGCCAAGTTTGGCTACAATCTGAAAAGAGCCTACCCATAACTGCTGGAATTTGGTATGCTTTCCTTTTTCATCATGGGGGTGGTCCCACTTGAGTACTAAGTCTCCTACTTCAAAGTCCTTTTTTCCAGCTTTATGTTTGTCAAACCATCTTTTGACTATCTCCTGCTGTTGTTTGAAACGTTCTCTAGCCTTGGATCTGGCTTCTTCTGCTTTTAGGAGATTATATATTCTTATTTGCAGAACCTCATCATCCGACCCCCTAGACTCTTGAGTTAGTATGGAGGAAGGTAGCAGAATATTGGGAGGCAGGATGGCTTCCTTTCCATACACAAGGGTATAGGGTGACACTCCTACTGCGGACTTGGGGGTAACTCTGTCAGCCCACAGGGCGTTTGGTAAGGCTGAGTGCCAACTTTACTGGTTTTCTATGACATTTTTCATCAGGATTCTAATGAGGTTTTTATTGGAGGATTCAGCCAGGCCATTCCCTTGCGGATAGTAGTTAGCAGAATAATGTAATTTTATCCCTTTCTCATGAGCAAATGCAGTCAATTTAATGGATGAAAAGTATTTAGCATTATCAAAAACTACTGAAATTGGAACTCCAAACCTGGTCATGATATGATCTTGTAGGAATCTAATGACTTCGTCTTCGTTTATCTTGCGTAATGGGATAGCTTTGACCCAACGAGTGAAGTAATTAGTTGCAGTAAGAATGTACTTGTGTAGCAGGGAAGAATTTGGTTTTATTTCTCCAATGACGTCTAGCCCCCATTGTTCAAATGGTTCTGTGATCATAACGGGCTTTAGGGGTGCTGCTGCCCTAGGCTGTCTTCCACCACACCTTTGGTAGATATCACATTTCCTGACATGCGCATGTGCATCCTTAAAGAGTGTGGGCCAATAGTAACCAGCTCTAAGGATTTTGTGGGCTGTAGTGTCGCCTGAATAATGTCCCCCAGCCGGACCGTCATGTAATTCTACCATTACTTTCTTAGCATCTTCTTTCTCCAAGCATCTCAAGAGGACCCCATCGTAGTTTTTTCTGAATAATACGCCTTCCACGATTTGGTAGGAAGTTGATTTTAGACGCAGCGCTCTTCTTTGTTTGGAATTCCAATGCTCTGGCAATAGCCTAGACTGCAAGTAATGCACAAGGTCCCTATACCAGGACTCAGGGGCTGTAAACAGAGGGCATACATCCATTACATGCAATTCAGCTTCATCTTCCCATGCTTGTTCTTCGTTGTTCCTACTTCCAGTCATCAATTTGCATAGCCCTTGACCTTTCACTATAGTGGCTGGCTTGAATTCAAGGTCATATTCTTGAAGGGTTGTTACCCAGTTGCCCCTTCTTTATCCTAATTCTTTTTGAATGAGAAGGGATCTTACCTGTCATGTCCCTGGTTTCGACCCCGTTTGCATGATGTATATATTGTAATTAATCGTGGTGAGGAGCTCAAGGCAAAAGACCCACCATCGATTTGGCTGTGTATGTTTCGGCAATGGGGATAATTGCCGATGGTATGTTGTGCTATCCGACACATTTTAATTTGGCATCATTTAAACCCGCACATCAATTAAAATAAACCACAACCAACTACGACAGTGCAACGTTGAATGAAAAGGGCATGGTTCCAAAGGATAAGGGGTGGGGGATGTCAAACCTTGGTTGTGGGGAAAAACCCATGTTTTATTACCTTGTGGTTTTCTACCTTTGTTATTTGTCACCCTTTTTGTCTCACCCAACCCTTGTTAACCTCTTTAATGCTCAGCTGGTGGTTGAGGAGTTATGGCTGAGGGCATTTATTGCTGAAGTGGTGGTGGTTGTGGGAGGCTGTCAGCCTTACCCAATTTCCCACTCCACCCATGTTGGCCATTCTTCTCCCTCACGCACTCTTCCCTGGTCAGTTTTACACTCTCACGCGATTTTGGTCTGTTGCTCACCCTCACGCACAGGTCTCTTCCACGGCTGGTCTGTTCACCCTCACGCAGAGGTTGATGGTCTGTTCATCCTCCCGATGGCTTGTGGATTCGCGTGCATAGAGGAGGCCATTTTCCCCTCACGCACAGGATGGTATTTGCACGCAGAGGTCGGGTATGTTTTCCTTGTGTTTTTGCTGTTCAGTGCAAGATTGCACTCACGCACAGACTGGTTGGGGTGTTCTATACATGTGAGAGTTGTGTTGACTGTTTTGTTTGGGGATGTTGTTTCTCCACGTTTTGCTAGCTGTGGTTTTAACCCACGTATTGGGTTGCTGTTGATTTCACCCATGTTTTGTGGGATGGGGTGCTCAAATTCGTTTTGGGTCACCGTTGATTTCCAATTTCGTTTTGGACCACTGTGGATTGCCAATCCGTGGGTTGAATTTCCCTTGTCTGTCCACGCTGGGAGTTGTTCTTCTCTTTTGTTGGGACTGTGTGATGTTTCCCAACCATTCTATTGAGGAATTGTGTGTGTTGTTGGCTGAATTTCTGTGTTTTGGGACTGTGCATAGTTGCCATTGTTTTTACTTTGAAATTGGGCTGTTGCTGTTGTTTCCCTGGTTTGGGATGTTGTGGTTGAGCTGTTTTGGCCACGATAGGGCCAAAACCAACTCTGGGTTGTCCCTTGGACTTGAGCTGTGCTCCTCCATTGCTTGAGGATGTCCCCTGTTGTTTATGACTTCTTCACAGAGCTGTGAAGGGATTGTTTGGCTGCTGGTATGCAGTGGTTGAACCTCAGACTGTGCTGGCTTGGCTTGTCTGTTGAAAGCCTGTGAAACCCAGTGGTGTTGGTTTGGCTGTTTTGTGTCCCCTTGGCTATGTGTAAGCCTGCAATTGATCCTTATCCTGGAGGAATCATGCCCAGCTCGGGGGTGGCAGCGTTGCTGAGAGATTGATGAGCAAGCTGGCCTATGGTTGGGTGGAACGTTGCAGCGACGTAGCTGGTTGTGGGTGAATTAATCATCAAAAGATAAGTGCTGCTGTTCACTGCATCTATGTATCAAAAGATAAGTGCTGCTAGTTATTGCATCTCTGCAAATTTTATATTGATGTTAAATGAATTATAATGAACATGGAGATTGCTTGGAATGTGTGTGTTTGCTTCCACTGTATGAATGACGAAAAATGCATCTGTGTATGCTTAATTCCAGCATTGATTCCATTTGATTTCTGTCTATGTTCATTGGGCATTTTGCTCGGCTTTTTTTGATGTGCGCGTCGCGTCCTCTTCGCCGGTTGAGGGACGGGGACGTGACATTACCGCTAGGTAAGGGACTATTACCTTGGTCCGAATCTTCAATATATAAGGCCTGAATTGTTTTACTACCTTAAACACTGCGTAAGCCTGCTAATCAATGGCTGGGTAGTTTAATTCAGCTCCTTGTATCCCAGTGCTCATAAAAGAGATTGGGAATTCATCACCGCCTTCTTCCTTTTGTGTGAGTACAATTGCTAATGAATCATCAGACGCAAATTTATACAAAATAAATTCCTTGTCAAAGTCTGGACTTTTAAGAGAGGGCGCATGTGCAACAACAGTCTTGATTTTACTGAAAGCATTATTTTCAGTCTCAGTCCACTTAAACTGTGCATTTTGCTTGACCATCTACTGTAATGGTTTAACAGTCTGGGAAAAATCAGGCACAAACCTACGTACAAAGTTTATTGTCCCCATGAAATATTGCATTCCTTTTTTGTTATGGGGCATGGGGATTTGTTCAATGGCTTTGATTCTTTCTGGGTCTATAGATATACCTCTCTTTGAAACTATATGCCCTAGTAACTTGCCTTCGGTGACTGCGAATATGCATTTCTTAGGATTGAGGGAAATGCCATACTTCCGACAGTGCTCGAAAATTTGCTTGAGGTGGAATGCATGCTCCCCTCTTTTCTTCGAAAATATTGTGATATCACTAAGATAGACCACTACACTTCGTCCAATCAGTCCACGAAAAGCTATGTCCATAGCTCTTTGAAATGTCGCGCCAGCATTAATCAGTCCAAAAGGCATTCTTCTATATGCGAAAGTTCCCCATTTAGTTCTCAATGTTGTCTTCAATCTATCTTCCTCGGCCACTAACACTTGGTTGTAACCAGAGAATCCATCTAACAATGAAAACAATTCAGAACCAGAAACCATCTGCAACAATTGCTCCATGGGAGGCACTGGATAGTTGTCTTTGTCTGAGGCGCGGTTTAAGTTTTTGAAGTCCACACACAGTCTAATTTCTCCCGACTTTTTTTTCACCGGCACCAAATTTGACACCCATTCTGAATGCCGAACTTTAAAAATAATCCTAGCGTCCAGTAATTTTTTTACCTCACTTTGAATTAGTGGCTCCAACTTTGGGTGCATCCTCCTTAACGTCTGCTGATATGGCTTGGCGCCTTCCTTAATAGGGATGAAATGCTTGATAATGTTGGTGTCATAGGTCTTTAAATCTGCTTACATCCATGCAAAAATATCTTTGTATTGTTGAAACAGACTGAGGAACCTGTCTCTTTCGGTCGGCGAACAGCATTTGCCGAGGTTCACGAACTTGGGATCTGTTTCAGTCCCTAAGTTTATTAGCTCGAACTGTAGCGTTGAGCTATGTGTCTTCATATTAGCAGGTCTTCTAAATTTTTCGTTCAAGTCAAACATCTTCTCTAGTGTTCTGACCCCTTTGGGAATGAAATTGTCATATTTCATTTCATCCTGATGTTCATCATCGTCGATAATGGCCCCTTTAAAGGCCTCGTCATTGGTCAAGCATTCGATTATTTGCTGATCATCGTCAAATACTCGCAAGTTGGTAATCATGTCGGGTACAGATGGCCTGAAAAAGCAGTTCAATAGAGCATTTTTTATTAGTGGGAACCAACCTGGCGGCTGATGTAGCTAGAAGATCAGCGGCTGCATTTTTTATTCTTGGGATTGAAATAATGTTAAATGCATGAAAACATTTAAGCAACTCCCATAACTCGTTTTGGTAAGCTTTCAAATGAGTGGAAACATAATGTATTTGATTTCTTATTTGCTTTACAACTATTTCTGAATCCCCAAAAACTTTTAAATTACTAACCTGTAGCTCGATTGCTTTCTTGAGTCCCTGCAGCAGTGCTTCATATTCAGCGGTATTGTTAGTACATTCGAACTCTAATCTACAGGATAGGAAGTGCTTATTTTTTTCTGGATCAATGAGGATGCAGCTGGCCCCTGACCCTTCTAACATTTTCGAGCCATCAAAAAACAAAGTCCAAAACACATTATCTACTGAAACAGAATCTACTCCTACTGCTAAATCTACTATTTTACAATCAAACTCATCAGCCTGAGAAAAATGAAGGAGATCAGGCTGGGTGTCAGATGTGTCACTGGCCTCTTCCGCTTGATAATTCCCTGGTTCCAGTTTGAGAAAGTAGTTTCCCAATACAGGTTCGACTGGTATATTCTTCTCATCCAGCTGGCTAACATTATACTTCATGTGAGGCTCCCTCAAAACCTTGATCTAATTGGGGATTCCTTTGTATGGCAACCACAAGTGTGACCAATCTGAGGCGAAATATCCATTCAATTTAGCTGACCAATATCTCCTCAGGACCAGGCCATAAGCATCCGGTATATCAGCCACCATGATGTTGATAACTTGGTATACTTTGTCATTTGATGCCAGGTGAATTAGAATATCCTCCATTTCACCAATTACCTTAACGTCTGTCCTATCCAATTGCACCACCCTCCATGTGGTTGGCTTAAACTTCCCATTGATTTTCTTACATACTGATACAGGCATAACATTTATTGATGCCCCTGAGTCAACTAGGCAATTGTGAATGTTATGATTAAAAATTTCAAATGTCAGGAGGAAGGGTGGCTGTTTAGTTTTAGACTTACCTCCAGTGCTAGCCTCTCTGATTTCTTCTTCATCCAGAGGTTGATTTTCAGCGGGGTGCTCCTCTTCCGATGTTTCCAGTGCTTTCAATAACTTTTCCTTTTGTTGAGGTACTTTGAACATCTCAAACAGTGGGGCGTTTGCCTTTATCTTTTTTAAATCTTCAACAATGTCATATTCTATTTGTTGTTTAGTGGACTGAGATTTATCAACATTCACCTTTTCTTTGTTTAGTTCAGGCAGCGTTCTGTTCTGCTTAGGATCTTGGCTGGTAATAGTGAATTCCAAAGTCTTATCCGCCACGGATTTATCTTGAAATTTCTTCTTGATATTTCTCTGCAGCCTTCTAATCTTTGGGAGTAAAAGACTGTCATTACTAATCGTCCCCTAACTTCTAGTTGTCATGTTAGCCTCCCTGATATCCTTGTGTTTTTTAGTTATATCTTTTTCTGCATCGAGTAAGGAGACAGAACTCCAAAAAGCCATAGTCTCATCTTCCTATTCCTTTGTAGAAGTAGAAGCAGCATTTTCTTTCTTTTCATCATCATCTTCTTCTATTAGTCTCGAATCTAACATCTGATTCATAACTAACGTCATTGAATTTATCCATTGTGGACAGTTCCTTTCGGAGTGAGGCTGCTGGTGAAAGGTACAGAAATTTTCCATCCCTATCTCTATCAGATTCATAGACGCAGTATTGTGAGGAGGATTCGGGGACTGATTGTTTTCCTCCCTTTTCTTATAATAAGGCCTATAGAACTTCTGTGTTTCCTTCTCTTTTTCCAAGTCTATGATCTTATTAGACAGCTTCTGCATCATTTTGGCCATACTCTCATAGTCTGGTGCTTTCTCCTCTTTAGGCTTAGTGAACAATAAAGTTTTCCTTCTCTCTCCTCTTTCTCCCGATTGTTCCAGATAGTCTTCGATACTTTCTCTTTCCGCTTCCACCACCTCTGCTTCTTCATAGGTCTCTGTCAACGTAGGATTGGCCCTACCTTTAGCAAACATGGCCAAATCTGGACCCAAAGCTGAATTATAGTACTCAATTAGTACTTTGTCTGAAGGCTTGTCTGTTTCAGAAAAGTTCTTAAGGTATGCAGCAAACCTTTGTGTGAAACTGTGCAATTTCTCCCTTTTCTCTTTCTTTAGTGCACATAATCCTTTCATAAGGGCTGTGTGAGTCTTTTGAACTGCATACTTACTCCTGAAAATTCTCTCGAAAGTATCCCAATACGGGATAGAATTAGCAGGCAACCCAAAGTACCAAGATGCAGCAGCTCCTTTGAGGGTATGTGGGAAAATTCTGCACACTAGATCTTCATGTTCCCCAGCCCTTAGACCTTCTATTGCCAAGTAGAAACTTTGTAGGTGGTTGTCCACTAGGATCTTCTCATTGGGGTCAAATTTAGGCAGTAACTTCTCGAAGGCTTGAGGTAGGTCATGCAAAGGGGGAGTCAGGTTTAGGGGTGACCTGGCTTTCCATGCAGGTGGTGGATTAGGTGGATTGGGAGGAGGTTGGTTGGTGTTAACACCATCCATGAGTTGAGGTGGGGAGCCTGGAGGGGAACCAACAGGAGAGTGAGGAGATGAGCCAAAAGGGGTGTGAACAGGAGAGCTGTAAGGGGTGTCTGGGTCTACTTGGTTCAAAGGAAATTCAACTTCCTGTAAGGCGGTTTCCACCAGCTCTTCCCAGTCTCCAACCAACAGTGAATCTTCTACTATAGGACGGTCTTTCTTCTTGTACTCTCTTCTAGGAAATTCATGGATAATCGGCAACCCTCCACTCTTCTTTACGTAAGCACGGGTATGTCTTCTCAGGTCGTTAACAATTTTGTTGCGAACAGGATATAGATGTTCTCTGTTTTCTTCTTCCAGAATTGGATTACGTGGTCCACTACTTTCAGAACTGTAACCAGCGGAATAGTCTCAGTAAAATGGGTTTCCTCGGCCAGCCATGCATGGGCGGCCCTCCTTCTAGCGCCAAAACTGTTGAGGCCTGGAAATTCGCAGGCAGCAATAGTAAGGGATTCTCCCCAATCAATGCTCCCAACTAGCCCGTTGACTGTTTGGAATAGAGAATCCATCTGGTTTACGGTCCAGCTACCGTAGGTCAAGAAACAAAAACTGAAGCTTTACTGGTTGCGGCCCGACCCACCGAGTTTCTTGTATTTTGACTTAAAGAAATGATATGCAAGTGCCTAACTAAATGCAAGGGGTCAAAATGCACGGAGTGGTCACAACGTGATGCGCAGGTTCTTACCTCTCGTCTTGCGCTCGCAAGCAACCAAACCAGATACAAAAAGAAATCAACTAACTATCTAAACTATCCCTGGGGAGCAAGGTTATCATTTTGGATGAGCGATACATTTTCACATACATTAAGAGGAATCACAGATAGCTGATACTTCTTCTAAAGCACATGAACGCTTATAGATATTTAAATAACCGGATAGCCGATCATTTTATGACAACATTTATTGCTCACGGTGAAAAATATCCCAAAAACTACTAAAAAACATTTAACCAAAACATAGGTTCATAACATTAAATACTCTTACAGTAAATGAAAACACAGCTGAAAACGAAATAGTTCCTCTTCAACATTATTCATTGAGTTGCGCTGATACATTCCACTTTTCACTCTCTCCGATAGACAAATTTGCAGTTTCCTTTGCAAAACGAAGTAGTTCCTCTTACAAGCAAACATTTTACAAAATTCTTCCAGGGGAAAAAGCCCTTTCTTAGTCCTACTTCTAAATATTTAAACTAGAACTCTTGCCCCTTGGGCTACCTTCAAGCGTGTGACTTTTCAGTTTCTCCAACGCTTCATATTCTGATCTTTTGTCAGCAGGTGATCATGAAACACTCGGTAACTGATCCGTTTTTGGGATCACGCCTTTACAACTCCAAATTTCGTCCTCCATTCGCCTCATTTCAATCATACCTTCGCCAAACGGGTTAGTCTTTCTTCTTGTCGTGGAAGATTGACCGGTCGCATGGAAAATGCCTGCATTCCACTCACGAGCATGGTTCAATCACCAAATATAATTAATTAACCATCATTTCACAATGAAATGGTCGAGCAAAACACACACAGGTCTAGAAAAATATCCTATGGTCACTGGCGGGAAAATTCAAGTCGGCCATCAGATGTAAGTGAGCTCACAGGCTAGAGGGTTTAGCCAGCTGCAACGTCGGATGAGACTTGAGTTGTGGCCAGGCGAAATGCGGGCGGGATAGGCCATAAATCGGACGTCGGACGGTTTTAGCTTCGGAAGTTGAAAGACTCTGGGAGCCACAACGGCGGAGGAGGAGAGCTAGAGGATACGTGGAACGAACGGGAAGAACTTAGTCAGACGTCGGAAGAGACTAAAATCGGAAGATGACTATCTCTTCCTGGATATAACGGTGGGTGAGCATAAGCTACGGACAAGCGATTTGTAGTTAACACAAATCGGGCGTCAGACGGCTTTAAGAAATCGGACGCTGAAACGATTTGGGAGCCGCAACGGTGGCGGGAGAGAAACTCACAGCTTCCAACCTGGAACTAAAAGGGAACCGAATACAAAAAAAAAACAAGTATTCAAATAGCTTTAAAAATCAGGCACATCTAGGTTCATTCTTTCCACGAAAAGGCAACTCTAAAAAACAAATATTTCCCCCTTTTCGACCAGTACACCGGCATCCATGACTCAAACCAAAACTGAACGGGGAAAACATAAACCAACTGACATTCATCTTCAAAGTAAAATGAAAATAGATATGTCGGAGAGGCTCAAGTCTTTAATCATCAAACCAAGTAAAATGATGAGGAGGGGCCCAGAGTTTAAGTAAAAATAAATTCGGGGAGAACAGTTACGGCAGCAACAGAACCTTCATATTTGGCGGTAAAGCCAATTGATATGCCATCTGTCCTATTCTGGAAAGTATTTCAAAAGGTCTGCAATATCAGGGTGCTAACTTAGCACAACTTCCTAATCTCACAGAACTCTTTTTAGGACTCACCTTAATCAATACATGTTCACCAACCTAGAACTATTTTTGAGTTCGTTTAAGATCTGCTTGACGTTTTTGTCGGTCTTGTGCAACTTTCAAGTTACCTTGCACCTGTTTTACAATTAACTCCATCTCTTTTATATATAAATAATAGATCAATGCTATGTGCAATGATGCTAAGAATAAGCACAAGAAATAGATCTTGCTACTAAGAATTCTCACAAGCATGCATAGGAAAATAAGATAAAAACTAGTCAACTAGGAAACTGGGAGCTTTTGTTTCCAACCCGTCCTCAATTAGTTTTTCTCCATTTTCTAGGATTATCATGTTATTTCCATCTCCTTGACAACTCACTCATGCTTTTTCCAACTCGTGAGGTCCTTGATAGATTTAGCAAGTGCTTTATCCACCTATGGGGGTTTCCTATATTTGGGTAAGTCAGCCTTTTTGAGCTTTATGAGTTGTTTCCATACAATTTGACTTTCCCATGAGGGAAGCACTATTTATGTACACTATTATTCATATATATTCAATGGAAGGATACACACCAATATTCATCTCTTCATTCATGTGATTCAGTCTCTTTTCTTCTCTCTTATTTTCCTATGTATGCTTGTGAGAATTCTTAGTAGCAAGATCTATTTCTTGTGCTTCTTCTTAGCATCATTGCACATAGAATTGATCTATTATTTCTACATGGTATCAGAGCTACAATGTTGATCAAGTTCTACAAAGTTGAGGAGCGCTTCCAGTCTCCTATCCCTCTTTGAAGAAGAGCTTGTCTAGCTTACAAGATTTTCTCCTAGTTTGTTTTGCAGGTTGCAGAGAGTATCTCTTAGAGCATATCAACAACTTCAATATGGATTCAAATTAGTTCCTCTACTATCTCCTTTCAACTATGCTGATTGGAAGCCAAATATGAGTGCATACTTGAAGAGGCAATGTCTCTTTGATGTCTCCATTGGTGCATTGAGTGAACCTGAGTCTTATGAAGAGAAGATTGATTGGCTAAATAATTGTGATAGATCTTATGGAATTATGTTTTTGGGAATGTCTTCAAATATATATCATCTCATATGTTCTGCTGAATATCCATATGAGATTTGGAAAATTTTGGACAAAGCTTTTGGTTTGCAGGAAATCGAAGATGAAGCATGGAGCGAACCTAGCATCTCCTCTTGTTCTCTTTCTCAAGATCTCTTGGCCTCTACATTCTATGATGAAGTTGATCATGATATTTAATTTTCTCATACAATTCATGTTGCTGCTTCCATATTTCATTCGAATGCTTCCTCCTTCAATGAAGAAGCAAATATTGAAGAGCCATCTTTTTCTGTGTCTCTTGAAGGTGATTTTTCTTCTTGTGATACTATTGATGAAAAAGAAGTAACATATGGAGCTGATGTTGATATTGATTATGATCCTATAACCCATTCATTGTTATCTCAATCTCCTATCTTAGATTCTGAGATCTATGTGCCAGATTATTTACACCTCTTGCATGCCTCTCTCATTGATGGTGCGCAACCCAGTGACTTCCAGGATGTTTGCTTAGCCACATCAAGCCTTATTTGTGTCATACCACTTACCATACTTGATCTCATGTGCTTCAGCATATCCTTCTTTTTTCTTGGCATCAATACTCAGAGCCTTCTTGAAGATTGTGAACATCTCATTCTGCCCATCCATCATTCAGATTTTTACACCTATCAGTTTTCCCCAGTTGCTCATAATTTTCCTAGTCTAGCCCTATATCCTCATGGATCCATTGAAGACTTTGTCCTTGCCGCTCCATATGTTAATATTTCTAATATATCAGAGTTTTATCAGCCTCATATCATATCTATATAGGTGCTACATCAGATTGGAATATTGACATGTGATTCACATCACAATTTTGCAGCTATTCAGGGAATTGGGTGTGAAATAAATTGTCTTAACTTTTGTACTCTTTGGAAAGGAGTATGCACAAATATATTTTCCATTTCATATTATGTTTGCAGATCAGAGTTTGACAGCAGAAAGAAGCATTCAGATAATACTCCTACTTCATCAGTTGATGAGATACAAGGAGTCTCTCCTCTTCCTTCTTGCGGGTTCTACACTCCAGTGCATGATCATGGAGTTCATGATTTCTTCAGCAAGTCCTTCATCTAGAAGTAGTTTAGTCAGCTCATTAAAGTGAAGATGAAGATATGTTGAATACATATTTCAAATTTTGTGCCTTGTCCTATCTTGAGGGAGGATTTTCCCCATGTGGTTTTGCCTCTTTCCTCACTTTTATGGATATAATAATTGTTAAAGGGTGACCATAGCCTTGTTGCTGGGCCCTATATGCATCCATATGCATCCATATTTTTTGTCATACCATCATAAAGTCAGACTTATAGGGGGGTGTTGGAATATATTAAACCCACTCACAACTTAGGATAAAATAATTAATCATTATTTTATCCTAAGTTGTGAGTGGGTTTAATATATTCCAACATTTTAATAGTTTAGGTCCTAATACCAACCTGTCAGCTACATTACTCCATGAGATAGGGGTATTGCACTTCCTGCCATACAAAATTTAAAAAGGACTATATCTTGTTGAAGCTTGGTAGTGATTGTTGTAAGCAACTCTACCAAGTGTAAGTAATCTTCCCATTTACCTGGCTATTCTTTAACATACATTCTGAGCAAATATTCCAATACCTGATTCACTCTTTCAGTCTGTCCATCTGTCTAAGGATGGAAAGAGGTATTGAATTTTATTGTAGTATTCAGTCCTTTAAACAAAGACTTCCAGAAGTTGCCCGTAAACTTAGGGTCTTGGTCTGAAATCATTATTTTTGGTATTCCATGTAAACAAAAAATTTGTTTCAGGAATATATCAGCAATATTAGCACCTTTGTAAGTAGTTTTTACAGGTATAAAATGAGCTTCCTTACTTAGTTTATCAACGGCTATCATTATTGAGTTATTCAAATTTTGATTTCTAGGTAGTCATGTAATAAAATCAAAGCTGATTATCTCCCACTTCCAACTAGGAATAGGTAATGGCTGAAGTAACCCGGCTAGATGGTGGTGTTTAATATTTACTTGCTGACATTCAAAGCACTTAGCAATGTATTTTTCCAGTCCATTCTTCATGTTTGGCCAAAAACAATCCTTTCTTAACATGGTTATAGTCTTCTGATAATCAGGATGTACTGAGTAAGGAGTCTTATGAATTTCGTTTAAAATCAGTAACTTAATCTTAGGTACATTAGGTACATATAGTCTATCTTTATATAGTAATAATCCTTTTTCGTTTAAACTATGCCCTGTACTTCAACTTTCAATTAAATTTTCTCTTACCCTTGCTTGTATTTTTTGACGATTTTCATCCAATCTTAGTCCTTCTTCTAGCCGTTCTTCTAAATCTATTTTATAGGTGTTGATTGCTGCTACAAAATTTAGTTTTGCATTCCTGCTTAAGTCATCAACAACCTTATTTTATTTTCCCTTAACATGTTGGATTTCAAAATCGTACTCGCTAACGAAGCCTAACCACCTAGCTTGATTTGAATTTAAGTTAGGTTGATCCAACAAATATTTTAACCCTTCGTTATCTGTCATTAATATAAACTTTCTTCCAATTAAATGATGACGCCACATCTTTAAGGCATGTATGACAATAGGAAATTATAAGTCATATCTCGCATATTTTTTCTCATGAATCTTCAGCTTCCTAGAATCATATGCAATGACATGTCCTTCTTGAGTTAAAACTCCACCCAAACCATCATTGCATGTGTTACTACATACTATAAAATCTTTACTAGGATCAGCAATTCCTAACATTGGTGCGGTAGTTAATGCTTTTTTTAGATTTTTAAAACTATCTTCACACTTTTGACTCCACTCAAATTTCTTCCCTTTCTTCTGTAAAGAATTTATGGGATTTGTAATTCTTGAAAACCCTTTGTTAAATCTTTGATAATAGCCAATAATCCACATGAATGATCGTACGCCAGTTATGTCTTTTGGGATTGGCCATTCTTCTATTGTCTTTATCTTTTCTTGATCAATTGAGATCCCTTCTTTAGTCACTACATGACCCAGATATTATATTTTATCCTTAAAGAAATCACATTTACTGAATTTTGCATAAAGCTGATGTTCTTGTAATTCTTTTAAAACACTTTTTAAGTGCTCTTCATGTTCTTTCTCAGAATTCGAATAAATTAAAATGCCATCAATGAATACGACCACAGATTTATCAAGGTACTTATGCATTACATTATTCATTAGACACATGAAGACATCCATGGCATTAGTAAAATGGCATAACAACAAACTCATAATGACCATACCTAGTCCTAAAAGTTGTTTTAAAGATGATTTCATCTTTGATTCGGACCTGGTGATAACCTGATTGTAAATCAATCTTGGAGAATACAGTCACTACACATAGTTGATCAAACAAATCATCTATGTGGGGTAACAGATATTTGTTTTTAATAGTCATTTTATTAAGTTTACAATCTATACATAATCGAAGAGTTATGTCCTTCTTTTTAACAAAAATAACAGGTGCTCCCCAAGGAGACACACTCGGTCTGATATAATTCTTATCAATAAGTTATTTTAACTGTGATTTTAATTCATTTAATTACAATATATTCATCCGATAAGGGTCTTTTGAGCTAGGCACTACACCAGGTACCAGCTCAATAGTGAAATATAACTCCCTCTTCGGAGGCAGTCCCAGAATTTCTTCCGAAAATACATCCGAATACTCCCTGAGGATTGGAATGTCTTCCAGTTTTAATTTATCTTCGTTATTAGTATTTTATTCATTAATTATTGTTACATCAAAGGCTTTACAACCCTTCCGAACAGCTCTCTTTAATTGTAAGATAGAGATCTGTCTTATAGTTCTTTTCCTAGGGATTCCTCTTACATTTACTGTTTCTCCATTGTTATTTATGCAAGTAAAAGTTTTATCGAAACAGTTCAGGATTACCCTATGTTGTTCTAACCAATCCATACCAATTAACATATCATAAGAACCTAAAGGTAGTACATTAAGCTTAACAGAGGTTTCAAACTAACCCATTTTTACAGTATAATTCTTAACAAAACTAATTGCTTTTCTTTTTGCGGCAGTAGCTAGCTGGACTAACCATGACTTTGCAAACTTTTATACTGATAACTTGCATTTTTATACTAAATCAGGAGAAATATAACTTAAGTTATCCCCTGTATCAATTAAAATAGATATAAGTATTTGATTCAGCTTACCGTCCACTTCCACCATGGATGTTTAATAATCCGCCTACCTGTTTTCTAGTGCAGTGTTGATCCTGGGCATTGTCTTTGCTAGATCACCAATGGTCACTCCTCCTGCACCGTATGTATGTTGCTAACAGTCTTCTTTCGGTTGGGGAAAACCGATGCATAAGGAGGACCATTACATTGCAAACATTTTACTCGCTCTTTTCGTTCATTATTCTTGGTGTAGTTACTATGATTATTATTAGACTCTTTATTTATTTGGCCATTTGGATTTAACTGTGAATTACCTTCATTCCCTTGGAAATTTTTATTAGGAAAATTGTGTGTGTTATTATTCCTAAAATTATGGTTAGGTACGAAACTTTTCTTTCTATGTTCAAAATTATTAGATCTTTTATCCTGCTAGTTTCACCTACTTTCCTTTTTTGCGATTTTGCTCATAATAGAAATTCACCTTTCTCATCACTTCTTCTTAGGTTTTGGATTGTCATATTCAATTCTATATTTTATATGGAAGGGTGAATAGCTTAGAAAACGCTGTACCTTAGGATTCTCATCCACAATCTAAGGCACACATCGAAGCAGACTTAAAAATTTACTATTTAGTTCTTTCATGTTCATTGTTCCCAGCTTTAGTTCATAAAATTCCTTAGCCCGCTCTTCGTAGTACTGTTCTGGCTAGAATTTCTTCTTAAAATATTTCTTAAATGTACTACGGTTAATATTCTTCTCCCTAATGCCTTTTACTCATTTTAGGTCTTGCCACCAAATATCTGCCTTCCCTGTGAGGTTGTAAATGGCCATTCTTGCTTTTAGCTGATTAGAATAATTATAGATTTGAATATATTTCTTCATCCCAGACAACCATGATTCAGCCTCTTCTCCTTTCTCAGATTCACCATTAAAGGTTGGTGGTTTTATTTTCTTAAATTCTCCTTAAATTTCTTCATAAGGTTTAAATTTTCTTTTTCTTGTTTGATGATTATCTTCACTATTGTCACTAGTATACTGATAATTCTTCTTATGTGGATCACCATAAATCTCAGAGGATGAGCTACTTTCTATTTTAGATTGTTTAGACTTTTTATTTTTATGTTGGTAAGGCATATCTTCAGATTCTGTTCGTTTATATTTTTCTTCATTCTAAAATTTTTCCATTAAAATATGATTCAGCTCCTCTTGAGCTCTTAGAATTCTCTCATTTTCCTTTTCAACAGTTTCCATATTTATTCTTAGTTCTTTAACCATTTTTAATAATTCAGAATATGTATTCGTTATTTCTTCTTGTATAGGTTCTCTTTTAGAATTACTTCATTCAGTAAACGGGGACTCCTCATCCACATATACCTCCAATTTTTCCATACCTGCAATTTAACTCAGAAAAAATCTCTAGAAATATATTTCAAAAGAAAAGTAATAATCAGTATGCATGTTTTTAAATCTAATGTTTATCTATGCAAGTTGAGCCACATTCAGGCTTAGTGTCTGAACCTTGTGCTCTGATACCACATGTAATAATCCAAAAATTCGTAAAAATTTAAAAATTTTCATGTAACATAAAATGTTCGTAGTCATCGTTACCTACGAATAATTAACTACTAAGATTTGCTTTAATCTGTATTAAACTAGAAATGACTATTTTGTAAATTTCTAGTTTTGATTACTTACTAGGTTGTTTTTCATAATCCCATGTTTAAGGAATTGATTGATGGTTTGATATAACAGGAAAATAAAACATAAGTTTATCTTCTAGTACTAAGTTTGTTTAACTGTCTTATGAAAAGTAGGAAGAACTTCACTTGAGATCAAGGCTTACTTAACTTATAGCTAATGCAGTGAAGTGATGCTTCTTTTATAGGTTCTATATAAGTAAGCAATTTTGTTACCAGTTTTTCCAAATCGAGACTATCATTCCAACTAGTATAAATTAAAATGCTAGTTAAATTATTTGTTTACAGCTTGAGCAGTAAAAGAGGTATCGTTGACCTTAGTATTTATGATCTTCATAATTGATAGTAGTGTAAACATTTCTAGCAAATTGAACTTAACTCAATTATTCTTCCAAATCACTATAACTAGCTCTTGTTTGTTTATTTTTTATCATTCTATTTTTAATTTAGAATTCTGTATGCAACTTTAGGGAAAGGGATCTCATTTAGCAGTTTCCCTTATTGAAACTACTTGATGTTATAATAATTTCCAAGATTCTTACTTTTACTGATATTGAGTAAATCTAGAAAGAAACCAAGGATCTGAGTAAAATATTAAGCATATTGACTTAGGATTCACGTAGAAATAGTACTAAGATGCATAAGGTATTTTTTTAAGCTATTCTAGCACTTATGGTTTAGAGAGGTACTAACACAACTAGTTTTGCTTTAACAATAGTGTTATTACTTTTTATGTATGAAAGGATACATTTATGTCTATAAGAAAAACTATCCTTTATTTCCTGTATAATTCCTCTTCTCATAAGATTCTAGAAAAAGTTATAAAACATTTAGCATATTTAATTTTGATATCAACTTTATTATCTATTTTAATATGCTAGCTAGGCATATTTGTTTTTAACATCTGCTAATGTAATTACAAACTTGATTTCCATTATTATAATTTCTCAATTTGTGATAAGGTGTTTTTATTATGCAAATATCCTTGATGTAGTTCTTTTGCATTAAGTTTTCCTACACTGATGAAAAGGTTAAAGAAAACCATACTTGATTTCTAATATATCTACTATATTATAAACTATACTAAAATCCTAGTGTCCTTACTATCTACCTCCCATGTTATTTATTATGGATTGAATATACATAAAACCATAACCAATTAACGAAACCATAACAAGGGTTATCATATGATATTAATTTTTTATGTGTTATTATGTGCAGGCTGAACAACGGTATCGAACTATATTACCATACCCATCCTTTGCAAATAAAATGGAGCTACATGTTCATTGCTCATTTGATAGGGTTTTGACTTTGGATTTTTTGTCATATAAAACTCCTCTAAAACTAAAATCTATCCTTTACCCTAACTTTTACCATGCTCTGGAGGAGAAGCCGTAGGCTGATCGTCGCTAAGCCTGCTTGTAAAAATACTGTGTAAAACTTCATACCAATAGTCTTGTTCTTTCTCGTGTAGAGGTGTAGTGGGATACTATCTCTAGTTTTTGTGGACGAATCTCTCTTCTTGCCAATTCTTCGCTCTGGAAAAAGGTGCAACTATCAATTCTTGGCCTCTGCAAATGTTTTTAATCGTTCCCTAGTGCACTGATGAGAAGAGGAAGTGATCATGGCTCTTGATTTGTCATAGAGTGGTCTTGTTGGATGAGGTGCTAATTGTTCTTACAGTTCATACTCTCGTTACGGCCTAAACCCTGCTTTGTCGTGGCTTGGAAAAAAAATCTTAAGCTCTGTAAGTCATGTTTCCTCCTAGCAGAGATTTCTTGAAGCTCGTTGTATTTGAAAAAGGTGGCTAGGGTTTAAACTTATACTTCCATGGTTGTTAAAACTAGTATGCAAGTAACAAACTCGAAAGTTCAATTTTTATTAGAGCATTTAGGATTCTATTTTTTTTATTTGCACCAGTAATTTATTCTTCTGAGTTTTCCTTTTTATATATACTTATTAGCTTCATTTTTGGAGGTGCTTAACTTCTATAGAGAGGTGTAGACAAATGGTGAGGATTACCCTCCACCGTCTCCAAGCTACACATAATCCTGGTAAGCCTTGGTCTCACTGGGGTTTCTCCTGTCATGGTGAATGGTGTTGATTTTTAGTTGATGGAGTTCACTGGTTTACTGGGTTTTCAGGTCGGATGTGATGTACTGTGTTTTAAAATTTTGGAAAGGCCATGGGCCGTTACAATATGTTTGGTTGAGTTTTTAAGAAGCCCTAGTGGTTGTTTTAGAAAAGAAGTGTTAGGTCTTTCACAGCCGAGACAAATGCCTTCTCAGTCTTGGATTTTGTTTATAGTTATGTTTTTTTCGATCAGGGTTTAAGCATTGACTCGGTGATGTATAAGGCCATAGGGTCGTAACTATTATGTTCACAATTTAGTTTTTTTTATAGATACTGTTTAGATTTCCATTTATAAGCTCATAGCATATTGATTGTAATTATGCTCTATTAATATATATAATTATCTGTGGTTTTAAAATTGAAGAAGGAAGTCTTGTGATAATTTGTTATTTTGGTTATTTAATGTTGAAAATTAACCTATGACAGGTTATGGTTGAGTAAATGGATAATAATTTTGTTTTTAGTAAAAAAATTACATTTAAGGATTTCGACAGTAGGTTTTTAGGTTATAACTTAGTTATTACTGTCAGTACTAAAATTCTAC
The DNA here is from genome assembly GCA_001517045.1 of Pseudotsuga menziesii. NCBI lineage: Eukaryota > Viridiplantae > Streptophyta > Pinopsida > Pinales > Pinaceae > Pseudotsuga > Pseudotsuga menziesii. Next base: position 130,743 of record LPNX011184270.1, read on the forward strand.
AGTAAATAAAATAGAAGAAAGGAAATTGGTTGAATAACCTAATTCTTTCATGTAATCTCTGAGATTGAAAATATGCTGACACGTTTTTATTTATTATTGTTACTCATGAATAAAGTATGTAAATCATACAGTTATCTAATTGATGCTTATAGTTATATAAAATAGAATAGATAGGTTTTGAATTTATCTTAGAAAATAAAAGAAGAAACCCCCTACTAACAAAAAAGGGATGAAAGAATTTTGGTTTATATTTATATTTACAGTTCTTTTATACATGTTTATTTATAAACCCTAATCCTTCTTAATATAAGTACATAATTAGTATTTCTTTTTTTATTTAGTTACCCTAGTTTTCATTTTAACTTAGATGAATTTATTCAATAAATGTTTTAGCCTTGTATAATGTTTCTTTAAATTAGTCTTAGTTACGTTAATTCCTGTTTATATAATAATTGTTAATTATTAAAATAATAGACTTATAAAAATCATTTTATCTACTATGTAAACCATTACATAGACTAGTATTTTATACCCTTAGCTCTTTCCTAACAGTTTCTGTTTATTTTGTTCAAGTACTCTAACTAAATGAAAAGTATAAAAGAAAGCATTCAAACAATTTATACATATGAACCTGTAGAAGATAATAATTTCATATGCATGCATACTTCATTCGATTATTTATCTGAAATTAAACTAACCTACTGTAGTAGAGTACTACCTTATAAAAGGTGTGGAAAAACACAATTTAGGTATTTTCTTTCTATCTATCAGTTAAACTAGAAATTCTTCTAATCATTTACCCTAATCTAGGTAGTTCATAACTTGCTATCTTTTCAAAGCATATACATTTCTCCTAACTAACCCCAGAAGAAATAAGAACATAAGCATAACATATCATTGATTAAACTTAAATTTTCCAAATAACAGTAAATACTTATATAGTTGAATAAAACAAGTAGAACCTGGAAATATAGATGAGGTGACAACAGCTTAAGGAAACTGTTCGTCCCAACCAAATCCTAGATAAAAGCTAGATTTCAATTCTCAGGACCCCCATGCATGTCTCCTAGTCCACTTGGTAGAAGTACTGGGTGAGAGATGTAGTCTAGTAATCCTGTGCAACTCCACTGAGTGTCCAGCAATACGTCAGTTCTACATGTAACAGTATGAACTCAGCTTAGAATAGTTGCACTAGTTCAGGTCTTCACTACTTTTTTCACACAAAACATACTTCAGCTAGTCCCCTCCATCGAATTTTTCTTGTGCACTTCATTCACTCAGAATTTCCACAAATCCAGAATGAGTAGCCCCAGCTGTCTTCAATGGGAAGTTTTAATAGCATGCTTAGGTCTTTTGGGTCATTTTTCACTTAATAAGCCACCTTCTCTTGTTCCACTTTCTTTGGGAACAGGACCACAAAAATAGGTAAGTTATGACCTGCAACAGCTAGAAGTAGTTTGAGGATGCTGCCAAGTGTCAATTTGCTCTCAACCCAGCCTTCTCCATCAAGAGACCAGTAAAACACTCATTTAACAACTTCCCTAAGCTGTTGTCTCATCTTTCATTTATTTATTAATAAAATATTTAGCAATTACATTAAATTATCCTTGACCCCACGTGGTCATTAATTACAAACTTTAACATAAAATGTAACATAATGTTTCTTAAAACATAAAATGTTTTGCAAATTGGGGCATGTGACACAGCCATTCCCACCATTGAAATGCCAATGGGATAAAGAGTGATCCCCTGTATATGTTGCTTACCAATTATTCTGGGCTCACAAGTATTATAGCTATTACAAGAATATTTATGAGGATTTTATTATGCCATTGTACACATTGATTTTCTTGGTTGAGTGTAATTGTATGTCAGAGGAAGTTATGAAGGTCGTGCAAGACAATGGGCACTATTACTTGACTGAAGAAGGCCTGTATTTAAAAATGTTTGGTGGGTCAAGGGATACTTCCCTTCTACCCAAGTATGCTACAAACTATTTGATTCATAAAGAGGTTGTGAGACACTTGTACATTGATGGAGTAGGTAATTTCCTATTTGAGCAGAAGAAGTCAATGTATCCTGCAGTTCCCTTATTTATAGGGAGTTACAAGTTTTCCACAGTGAAAATTGCAACAGAAATTATTAAGGAACTAGAATGTTTTCATTTTGGTGAAATAATATTTCATAGGAATGACGCTGAAAAGAAAGTTGCTGATTATTGCACTACAGCTGGAGTGCATTTTGAGTATACAAATTTTTGAGATAAAGATGAAGAAGTATTTCGGAATGCTCAAAACATGACAACTTTGAGGAGAAGGTTCAAACAAAAGATAACTATTGTTGGTGGGAAAGGCAAAGCTGCTGAGCAACTTAAAAATAAAAAATAATAGGTTGCAAAGAAAAGGGAAGAAGAGGCACATAAATTGGCCCGAGAAACAGAAGAGTGGCTGAGAGTTGAAGAAGAAGAAAAGAGAAAGACAGTTGAAGAGGCTAAGAAGAAAATAGAAGAAGAAAGAAAATAAAAAAAGAAGAATAAATTTAGAGAAGACAGAAAGAAAGTGAGGGATGAAGATTAGAAACTGTTGATATAGAAAAAGAGCAATCAGAAAAAGAAGTTGAAGAGTTGCGATAGAAGACACAAGAGAGACATGACTATGTTGATCAAGAGCAGACTTGGACTATTGGTGATCCATTAGAACCTTATGTTCCATCTAGTAGTATCTTGGGAGGAAATCCATTATCAGTATCAGGAATTGAATTGATTCCTTTTACTCCCACAGAAGGAGATGAAGTGCCCGATTTAAATACTATTTTCTATGACAAGGCCAAAAACAGGATTATTAAAAGAACGAAGAAAAAGTTGAACACTAGAGGTAAGATGGGAGTGATGATGACCAAAAAGGCAGTGGTTCATAGTTGTGACAAAGATCCACGATTAATGGCAAGGGATGGTGTAGCCACAGCCCTTGCTACTGAAGATAATGTGGATAGAATAATGATGGATTTAGAGCAATCCCAGAAGAAGGTTACACAGTTGAAAGAGACCTTGAAAAAGGAAAGGAATGAAAGTCAGAATTTAAAAAGAAAGTATGAAGATATGGTTAGTGAAATTGAATAATCCGAAGCAGATTGCCATGCTCTACAATCAGACAAATATTCTTTGGTGTTATCCACGAGCAATATAGAAAAAGAGTCCAGGGCCATCTTGGTAGATTTTGGGAGACTCCAGCAAAGACATCAGGTTTTAGAGGTAGAAAGAGATAATATAAAATTGTCAATTCAAGAGTTAATAAAGAGAAGGGAAAGTTAGAGGATAAAGTGGCAAAATTGGAAATGCAAAAGACTACTACTAAGGGGAAAGCTAAGCTTTATGAGACTCAGGTAGTAGCATTGGAAAATTAGAAAACTTCACTGGAAGTCTCATTAAAGACAGCTATGGAGCAGAAAATAGATATTGAACCTTTGAATAAGCATGCTCTTACACTTAGAAACAAGATTCATCAAATGCATCTTCAGATGACGGAAGAGATTTTAAACATTCAGCAGATAGAAATAAGGTTGGAAGAAATTATAAATACAGCTTCCTACTTCTTAGACAGGACACACGATATCCTAGAGGCTCTACAGGGACGAATGGCTTGGTTAGAAATGAATAAGGAACCTCTAGTAGATGTACCCATCAAATACCTAGAGACAGTAAAGATGGAGTATGAGTTGATCGAATTTGTGAGTAAAGCAGTAGAGGAATTAGTAAAGACAATTAGGAGGACAAAGGGTGTTTGTGTAGAATTATGTAGGAAAGTTCTCCTAACTTACAATCGGTGTCAGACCTCTGCTAGGAGGAGGTTAGAAGAGCTTCATGATCATGAAAGGTTTTTGAACCAATTGCAGGAAAGATGGCAGGAGGATAAACAAGCAATTCAGCTAGTCAAGGGATTGGATGAAAATGCACTTAAAACTGCAATAACAAAGGAAACAGTTAGCAGTCGGTTATTGGAAGACCAAATTCACTTGATTCTAGCCAGAGTGGCGAATATAAAGTCTTAAGCTGCTAAGCATGAAATCACCATCAGATTTCTAGAGCCTTCTAGTTTTGAAAGTATAGCAACAGATGCCAATATTTGGAAGAAATTTATAAATGATCAAGTTGGTCCCACTTAGTTAGCTTACTCAAACGATTGATCAATTATGTAATATTTTTTGTATTTATCTTTTTCTAAGTGTATATGCTAGAAGACGAATTTTTGTAAAGGAAGAGTCAATGGAAGCCAAAAAAGCCAAGGGGGAAACTCGAAGGTTTTTGCTGTTTGTATAAATATAGGTGATTTAGATGTAAGAAAGGACCTTTTTCATGTTATCTTTATGCAAGGTTATTGTAGGAAGAACTACTTCCTCTTATAATAAAGAAGAGAAAGCGCTGTGGAGTCTCAAATCCTTGCCATAGAGTGGTTGAATGTGAACTATTTATGTTTCAGTTGTTTCTATGAGCTATGAGATCGTTCTAACTCATGAATTATTTCATGTTATGAAAGTTATGCTGTTTATTTTTTTGAAACTTCCACAACATATCTATTTGTTTACCTTTCTACTTATATTCATGTATTCTGAAATATAACAGCTATCTGTAATATTCTAAATGCTTGTGTTATAGTAAATTATTCATAATTAATTATAGTATTGCTCCCTAGGGATAGGTTAAATAGTTTTAGTTAGTATTAGTATATGTTGTTTTATGTTTATGATTTAGAAGTAAAAGAGGTAAGACGAGAGGTAAGAACCTACGCATCACATTGTGACACTCTTCATTATATCTATCGATTGCACTTAATTAGGAACTTGCATATCACACATAAACATAAAACTAGAAAATACACTTCAACGGTGGACTAGGCCGTAACCGGTAAAACAAGATTTAACTATCACTTGACCTACGGTAGTCGGACCATAAACCAAATGGATTCCCCATACAAAACAATAACGAGGTAATTGGGAACACTTATTGGGGAGAATCCCTACTGTTGTTACCTTGCAATCATATAGCTCCACATTCCCTTCCTCCTTTTCCTTGATAACTGTTGGTTTTATTTCTCACATTGAATTTCCCAAGCTCACCTAGACAGCTCGTGCTTCATGCTTGCAAGGATATTTGAGCCATTTCATCTCCACCATAACTACAACAATGAAAAAAACCATGAATGAAATAAAAACACAATAAGTAATCAAGAAAAACATAGAAGGAAACAAACCTGAAGGTCTAAACATTGTTGCCATTCTAGAGGTGGGGCAGGTGGTTCTAGAAGCATGGGCTCACATGCAAAGGGAGTGGATGATGCACTAATAGGAAAATTCCTTCACCCACCCTTCCTGTAAAAAAAACATCATATCATGTTCCATATCCTTTAGTGAAAGTTTCAAATCGAAAACCCCCAAATGGGAGCCAGAGCAAATCCTGCGCGGGTGTTTTTGAATGCTAATGAGCTAGTGCATAGGTGTTTTTGAATTGTGCTTTTTTTGTTTGATTATTTTCATATTTTATATTTGGTGTTTTGTTTTCTTGTTTTTTATTTATTTATCTTTTGTTTAGTTTATTTTGGGTTTTTTTATTTGCATATTTTATATTTTGTTGCATTTTAAATTAATTATAGTTAAACAACTCTACGTTTTTAATTTACTATAGTTTAATTTAATTTAATTTAATTTAACTAGGATTTTGTCATAATTTGTATTGGTTGCATTGCTTATAGTGAGATCCTATACATACGTCCCTTCAAGGACGAACACGATGATCATGATGATGATGAAGATGACTAAGATAATGGTGATGACGAAAACAAGGACGATGATCATCATCATCCTTGTCATCATCATCACCATTGTCTTCGTCATCTTCATCAATATCATCATCATCATCTTCATAATCATCATCATCGTCGTCATCATCATGATCTTCTTCATCATCGTCATCTTCCTTATCATCATCATCACAATCATCATCTTCATCATCAATGTATTCGTTATCACCATCATTATCTTGATCATCATCATCATATTCATCATCATCATCAGCAACATATTCATCTTCCTCATCATATTCATCATCAACATCATCATCATCCAATTCATCAGCATCTCCATTATCATGATCATCATGATCATCATGATCATCATTTTCATTATCATCATCATCATCTTCATCATCATCATCATATTCGTCGTCATCATCATCGTCAACATCTTCATCATCACAACTTTAGGGGGAGCTCAGTGAATGGAGACGTCTACATGATAGGGGGAGCCGCCAGTTGAGTGAAAATTAAGGATTGATCCTAACACCCTTTTCCTAACACCCTTTCCAAGTTCTAATCTGACAATTCAATATGATCCGAGGAAGTAGTAAAAAATAAAATATAACCTTTTGGGCCCTTTGAAGACTCCTATTCTTAGATTTGTGCACATGAAGAAGCAAGACTTATGGACCTAGTCCGGTGTCTTAAAAGAGGAAGATCCAAACTGAGCAGTTTGGTAGTTCCATAAAGTGCATTCTTTATAGGACTGAATATTCATGCATAACCATTCTATTATAATGTTGGAAAAGCTTAGAACAATTTAGTGAATACCAAAGTAAATATATTGTCATCACATCTTCATCATCGTCATCATCATCGTCATCGTCGTTGTCGTCATCTCCCTCTTCCTAATCAACATCTACGATTGATCCGCGGAAAGTGGCAGGGGCTGCAAAGCTACGATCAGAACAAGATATTGGGTAGATCAATGGGTGAGAAGCATTCCGCAATCGAAAGTTTCTCACTCATTCATATGAAAAAGGGTTAGCAAAATGTTAAAGTTCTCAAGGTTGAGCGGTCCCAATGAAGGTAGTTTAGAGATCGACAGTTGATATTGATCTCCCCAAATCAATTTGTGCAGGTTGATAATGTTGATCTCCCCTATTATGTCTCCCCTCCTCACTCGCCTCACCTTTTTACTTGATACCTCTTCTTCTTCCTCCTCTTCCTTCTATGGGCTCTCTAATCTGCACCCTAAGCACCCTTGAAACAAAGAATGATCTCTGAAAGTCTCCGGACACGTCAGAGACTATCCATAATCCACCTAAAATTGGGGCTTTTGTTTGATCACTTTGAATTGAGAATCTAGGAAGGACATGATTCAATTCTAAAAATAGTTGTTGAATTGAGGGTTGATAAAAAAATTGTTTCCTGAAAGCATTAGGTTTACATTCTGGGGTTTTTCTTTTAGGTAGGCGCACCGAAGGATACTTTTTTCAATGTGTTTGAATAATAATTATATGCACCGAGTTTTGAAAAGAGAAATGAGAATCCCTATCAATCCCTCTCATTTGACATCTAGATGTTAGTAGACTCAAGACTAAAGTTTGAAAGATAATATTTCAAGTCTTCTAATACTTAGGTTTATTATGGTGAAGACAATGCTTAGGGATTAGGCGAAGTTTGAAATTGAATGGCTAGTTACTCATGAACTGTGTACATATGGACAAAAATATCAATTATCTTTGTGACGGTATTTGTAAATTTTTTTTTCCATTAATGGAAATGAGGATCCTAAAATTTTTATTTATCTGGAAAGATAATAATACAATGCTTTTAATAGCATGTAGAAAAGTTCATTTCAAAACAGGTAAGGTAAAATGTCATGGAAAATTTATTCTTCCAATTTTTTTACTTTTATGTTATTTATTTAAACCATTGGTTATGGCAATGATGAAGTGGTCACAACAAGGATCAACAATTTTAAATCTCCTAGGGATGTACAATGTTAGAAGTACACTATTTTTAGTTGGATACATTGGCACTAGACAAAGATCATATTTTTAGTTTGTTATTAATATTAGGGATTTGATGCCTGATCCCTTTTGGCCTTGTAACATAGCAGTTATAATAGTGGATCTCTTCTCAAAACAATTCTAGATAGAAATAAGCTTTAGTACCCCATGAGCCTACTTTCACCCCTAATTTCATATTATGCATTTAGTTAAGGTTGTGAGTAGTTCTCAACTACTCTAATCACTTTAGCGTGATAGGAAACAAACATTTCCCTTCAAAAAATAAATAGGCCAAAGAACATGCAAAACAAAAAACCAATACTCCTAATGGTTATGGCTATGTTCACATTAACAAAACAAGTGCATCAATCTCTTTCTAAATGGGATTTTTCCCAATCTCATCTTCCATCACCCTTACATGTTGTTCATTCTCAACCTTTATTTTAGTCTCTCCTCTATACTAACTCTTGAGTAATCCTCATAAAATGAATCTGGAAGTGATCATATGTACATGGCTTACCTCACTAATTCCATGTAAATGTTGAATCACTTGGGATCTTATTGTCATTTTTTTTTCATTTACAATGTTTTTAATAAATAATGAAAAAAAATTTAACACTTTAATTTTCAAATGAAAAGAATGATTTGTTTTTAAATGTCAACATTGAAGGGTTCAATTTCTCACATCCCTTCAAAGTAAAATGAGACCTGCCCTTCAAATTTGATCCCTAGCAACTCTGGAGCCGTTCAACCTGGTAAAGGTGGTGTCCTGGTCAGGTCTGGTATAGAAAGGATGTCCTCACATACGAGTTGACCAATAATTATATCCCTCGATGCCATTTGTGACATGCTTTAGGTAAATATCATGTCCAAAGCATCACTGATTCACCAGCCTTCCCGACTCCAGAGATCCGGCACGTGGCTTGCGTCGAAAACAACAAGAGATCATGAAGTTCAGATATTTGAAGTGACGAACCTAGCCTGTACACGAAGCAAAGGGATGTGGCTAGCCGAAACCGTTCTGAACACCACTATTAGATTAAGTGAAAAGAAAATGAATGTCACATCCAAACACCGCAATCCATGTGGATAGCAATGCAACATATTCAAAGGAGGCGACATGACTAGATTCTCAATGAAAAATAGAGATCCCTACCCATGTCCACTCATGCTGCAATTATGTTGACTAGTCAGCTATGTATCCATATCCATCTTCATCACCCTATATAAACACCACCTTCCTAGGCCGATTAAGATGCATAAGACGAATCAGTAATTAGAGACAATGCTCGAAGTGTTATTCTGCTAAGAGATTTTGAGAATTCTGAAAAGAGTTGAAATGGCAATATGCTTTGAGAAGCTTGTCAGTATCAGGGTGTTGATGGTTGGTGAGCTTGATTCCATGTTCATTTGTTGCCCTAGTTTTTCATACGAAGAAAGCGACAAACATCGAGGCCTGAATGTGAAGAACTTTGAATGTTTCTAGATAGTTGTACCTTCGGCTACGTGGTGCCTGGGTTTTCCTGTCCTAAGAGTGTCTCCCCAGAAACCATCGAAGAAATCACGGCTTCTAAAGTCTCGGTATTCATTCTCCCATTGCATCTTTCACATAGACTTGGGGACCCCAGTGGATTTTTCTTGGCCCCTTTTCTATTATTTATTTCTCGGCTTTTCTCCTAACAGTCCTTACAAACTCAGTGACTGACATGTTTTTGACAACATCCTCCAACTGCATAGTTAAATTCAAACCATTAAGAAGCAAACCCATGAACATGAATTTCTTCTCCTCAGGTTCAGGATTGGGTTTCTTCTTAGGAAGCACTCCAAGGTATCCCTCATTGCTGCTTCTTTTCCTCCTGGTAGAAGATTCTTCCATCTTGGACACAAGAAATGGCAAACCATAGAGGGAATATTGTGTTCTTCTATCGCAACACTTGCCTACACTTAGAATTTGCAAGAATTGATGCATGCAACGAGATTTCGTTATTTTATACAAGGACTTCTATGTCGGGGGCGATGTCTCACTAATTACTCAAATCAATTATGCATGTACAACTTAAGACAATCTCTGGATGCAAAAATGGATAAGTAGCCTCAGAAAGATGCCCGCCCTAAATTATGGGTTAGAGTAAATGCTCGCAGCACATGCGGGTCTTGTAGATTGGTCTTCAGTCTACCTGAACATGTATTCAAATTGTCTTGGAAGTGGATGAAGACAAATTTATGGACCTTCCAAAAGGGTGTTTTAGGCAGATTAGTCCAAATTGAGAAATTTGTCTAAGTATGGAATTGGTGTTAAATCTGCCCAAGTGGCCTTAAGGAAATGCCTGCCATGCCTCATAGGATGATGTGAAAAATGTATTGAGAATGTAAGTCTTTAGAGTGTTGTATGGAGCATAAAACCATGTCACTTTCCTCACCAAAGAGTCTCTAAGGAGGAAGATGTCAACCTTCCAACTTTGTGAAACTTTGGAAATTGACCAAGTATGAAAAAGTAGTCAAAACTACTCTAAGAGAATATAAATGCACGCTATAATTTATAGGAGAATATAAATGCCTGCACCACATGGGGGTCATGTATATTGTTGTTTCTACTACCTGACCATGTCTTTATATTTTCCTAAAAGTGCTAGAGGGAGAAGTTATGGACCTGCCAAAACAGGGGTTTGTGCTAGAGCAAGCAAAAATGGCTAAGTAGCCTCAAAAATATACCTGCCCTAAATTATGGGTTAGAGTAAATTCCCGCAGCACATGGGGGTCTTTTAGTGTGTTGGTTTTTATACCAAACCATGGTATTAGTTCTCCTTAAGCATGTTTGAATACAAAGTTATGAATCTACCAAAATGCGGTTTTAGAATAAATTTTGGAGAAAGTCCTCAAAATGACCAAGTGTTGGAAAACTGGCTCAGGTAGCCTTAAGAAAATGCCCGCCACAAATTGTGTGTTGAAGAAAATGGCCGCACTGTATGGGGGTATTGTAGATTGATATTTTTTCCTACCTAATCATGTCTTCAGACGGTCTTGGAAGTAACTGAGGAAGAAGTTATGAACCTGCCAAAACAATTTTTTAGGCCAATTTGACCAGACTAAGAAAATTGTCCTAGTGTTGGAAAAACTACCTCATTTGGCCTTGGGAAAATACCCGTCGTACCTTATAGGTGTATGATAAAAAATATCTAAAGATATCATCCTACAGCTTGTTGAAGAGGCTATCTCACCATGGTCTTAGTTCTCAAAGAATATGTTTGATGACAAAGATAATGGTCTACCAAAATAGAGTTTCAGGCTATTTTGCACTATTCTGGTACTAGCAAAACTGCCTCAGTGTCCTCAGTGAAATTCCCACTCTGTCTCATAGGATGATGTTACGCTATATCTTGTTGATGGGTGAATCTAACCATGGTTTCAGTTATCCCGTGGAGTGTTTTATAAAAAAGATATAAATCTGCCAAAAGTAAGAAAAATAGTATCTTGCATTTTAACAACACAAGAAAATTGGTTGTGTTAGATTTGGGAAACTGAAAAGGAATTTTGAAATGCCCACAAGGAGGGGTTATTTTGATGATAAAATTTGTTAGGTAGCATAGTCATGTTCCTTGGTGAACTGAATATCCATGCATACCTTCATGTTGTCTTATGATGGTCTCATATGCAAAATATCTATTAACACTCTGTTTTTAATAGTTGATTTAAGAACCCACTAGGAATTCGATGAGGGTCCCATTCCCATGAAGTTCATGTGAATCCCCCTTCATGTTGTTAGGATCCAAGCCCCTTGATTATCCTTGACTGAGTGGAGTAAACTCCAAAGATGAACAAGAGATCCCTCTCTGACTGCGCAAGGCCGGAGGCGCAGTCTAAAGCGGTTTTGTTGTTGCCTGGGGGTGAGGCCCTCCCCTCAACCTTTGGTCTCAAATCCTGCTGCCAACAAACTGGAGCCATTGCGAGGGATGAAATTGAAGATATTCCCTAGGAAGAATGACAAAGATTCAGATCTGGTTGTTGATGGTGAGCAATTGACCAAACATCAAGAAGGTTGAGCACTTTTCACCCGGCGACTCCACTCTTCAAGGATTTAGACTTTAGGGACTCTACTTGTGGTGTGACCCAAAAATCAAATGGCTGAGGAGAGCTGGAAGATTTCATCTGGACAAGGAACCCCTTATAAAGCTTAGAAATGCATGAGGAAAGGTCCATATACTCGGGTCTGCTTTTCTTCCAGGATGCCTTATCCTATCTTGTAAGTTTGCTCTTATCTTTTCCCAGATTTATCAAAACAACCTTCTATAGTTCAGCTCATTCTGAACAAAGCTATGAATATATTCCTATTTTTCCTTATTTACAAATCAAAAGCGTTGTGTCTTGTTGTACATCTGATTATGGCCTAGATTTTTATCCAGGGGATCACGATGTCAAAGGACACCCCTGTGAAATCCATGAAACCTCAGACGATAGCTTGGCTACTGTGCCTAACCTTGTCTCTCTTATTTCTCCAAGCCGATACAAACCACTACAGCTACCTCCCATCCTCTATGATTTTCCTACGAGATATTACAAGTACCTCCCCAAGTTTGATGGAGAATCCCAAGACCAAACTGCTGAGAAACATTTACAAGCCTTTGAGCATTTCTCTTACTGTTTTGAGATAGATCATGATGGTATATGCATCCAAGATTTTTCCCTGTCTTTGCAAGGGGATTCCAAAGTATGGTTTAAACATTTGCATCCTAAGTCCATCAACACTTGGGAAGAGTTTTCTTGCACCTTATTAAAGTTTTGGGGTAGGAGAAGGCCATTGGAGCAAATATTTTCAGAGTTTTATTCCCTGAGGAGGCATGAGGATGAGGCCATATCTAGTTTTAATAGAAGATTCACAAGCTTTTATTATAACATGCCTAAGGAATTCCAACCTCTTGAGAACCCTACTAAGATCTATTATGTAGTCGCCTTTTCTCTTGACCTGTCCTTACTTCTTTTGGACAGAAAATCAACCACCCTATAGCAAATGTTCGCTAATTGTTTAGAGGTTGAGGAAAACCTTAATATGTCCAAGAATTTGTCAGATCAGGACAGTGGTGGTGAAATAAAAGACACATACAAATTGGTTCGGCCCTACAAGCATAACAGGAAAGTCTTTGGCACATCAAAGCTCTCTCCTAGTATGCAGAAAGATGATCGGCCTGAGGCAGGAGTAGGAAGTCCTACAGGATTGTTCTCTGAAGATGGAAACCTGCACTACTCCTGGTCCGCAAAGGATGATTTGAAGAAGGAGTTTGGTATGCCTGTGTATGATGAATATGAGGAATAGTACCTACAGAATACGCCTGATGAGCCAGCTATTGAAACAAATCCTGTTGATGAAAGGAATCAAGATGCAATGCAAAGTCAGAAGGTTGAAGAGGGAAAATATGATAAGGGCACTGGAGGTGATCGCCTACCCTTGTGTTATTTCTCTTTTGAATTAATACAACACATGATTAAGGCCTCTAGATAAAAGAATAAAGAAATGGAGATGGTGCAGACTAGAAGCCTGTACAAGAAAGAAGACGATAAGAAGAACTAGCCAGGCGATTCCCCTCATGATACTAATACATTGGGAATCTGTAGTGAAGGGACAAGCTATGAATACAGATGCAGCAACCTCCAAATAAACACATTCTCTAATATTCCACCTTCACTAGTGCCACCTGACATAGGAGGAATATGCCTAATCGGTTCCACCGGAGAAGCAGGGGACCTCCCTCTTGAAGCACATCAAGCTCCTGTTACAGAAATTTCAAGCGGAAAGCGGGATGTTGCATTAAAGAAAGATTCTATGGGTCCTTTTCTGCAATCTTCCAAGTTTAAGCCTGACGAATCTCCAGAAGAAGGAAGCTTCGGACGGCTTTCCCATGAGCAGGTGACAGAGCGTACTGGAGATTGTCGTAATTTCTATGACCTCATGTTCAAATACATGGAGGGTCTGGGCGAAGGTAGTGATTGGATGCATCTCTGCTTTGAAGATCAGTTTGTTTATCATTTCCTTCTCCCATTATCTATTTCATTTCTATCCATCAAGCATGATGAAAAAACAAAACTATTAGGAAAGTTGCTTGATTGGATTCATTGGAAGTCTGATTTCACTTAATCAGATTTGTGCACAAAGTTTAGTAGAGTAGGTAGGAAAAAATAAGCTCGACTGTTATCGGGAATTTCCTTCATTACTGTTTTAGTTTGTTTTCATTTTTCAGTTACTAGCACAGGTTTATAGTCACCAGCATGATTTGTAAGAGTGGCACGAATTCGCTAAAGCAGTAACTCCGAGTAGAATGGAGATTTCAAAGGAACATTGAAGGTAGCACAATGGTTTGGCACTTTGTCTACGGGGGTTCTTTGCTACCTCACTGGGAGGATAGCATCCCTCGTGGAGCCAGTTGTTAACACTTAATTTTTAACAATTGATTTAAGAGCCTGATAGGAATTCGATGAGGGTCCCATTCCCTCGAAATTCATGTGAATCCCCCTTCAAGGTATCAGAAGTGTAAGGCAAAGAAGAAAATGGAAGGTGTGTTGAAGGCGTTGAGCGAGGCTCGAAATCAAAGGCTGATATTGATCGAAGGTGGATCAATGGCTCCAAACCATTTCATGCAAGTGGACATGCTCGACCAAAGTTGCATTTCCAGATTGTGAAATGGGTTAAAGGTTAGAAGCATTCTAGGTCAAGATGAGATATGAGTCAGATCTATGGCCTCAATCAATTTCGCAGGCCATACTTGCATGAGTAAAGCCATGATTTCCAATCATGAAAGAGGGATAGCATTCGTGAAGATCAACGGTCATGATAAGAAAGGAGAGAAATCTATGACCATGGTTTATTTCAAAGTGTGGACTAGCACAGATGAATACCAAATCTTTTCATTGCGAAAGATAGTGGAGCCCACTCAGATCTACAGCTACATGAAGGATTGGTCGAGATCGATGATTGAGAACATGTCATGATCCAGAACTACCAGCAGTGTTCAAAGGAGAAAAGTTGGTGGCAGAAGGAATGGAACGTGGATGGTGGATGTGAAATATTCCTTGGATCGGATGGCTGAGATGGCTCCCAAGGTACGTGATTTCACATCTAGTGCAGAGATGACAATGGAGGAGACGTTCACGCATGTAATCTGCATTCTTGTGAATTGGTCGATTTATTCGACGCAATTTGTAGCACGCGTAACGCTGGAATCATCCCTTTGGTAGAGTCATGTCACGTAAATATAGGTGGATTTTGTGTGATTTGGCCTATAGAGATGAGGAAAGTAACAGGTGAATCTGCTACTCAAATGAGGCAAAGCCAGCACAACACGAGAGACCATTTTGTTTCCTAATTCAAAAGAGTAAGGAAACATGGGAACTTCCACTTCATGAACTTTGTAGCATGGATCTATTGTACCATATGGTTTCCACAAATGCTTCCCATAGTATACGGTAAGGTGCCACGATCGATGAAGCAAAATGACTAGATCCCCAGCAAGTAAAGGATCACTCTGCTCGCACCCTCACACATGTGGATACCAAATACAATTGATGATAGAGTGTGCAGGAATGTCGACCAGCCATTTCGAGGGTCAATCTCAAAGCCTTATATATACTACTTTTAGTTCAACAGGAGTGAACTAACATATCTCCAGAACTCGAGTTCTACTTCTCTGTGAATCTGCAAAGGCCCGAAGAGTTTAACAATGAAGATTTGGTTCGAGAAGCTTGTCCATTTGGGGGTACTGATGGTTGGTCGGAAGCTTCCACACTCGCACGTCACCTTGGTATTGCATGCCAAGAATGACAGCAACCATCGAGGTCTAGACATGATACCCGTATCCCTTACTCCCCGTAAGTGTTTTTCCAGGAACCCCTGATAGCATCGCTACCACCAAAGTCTCTGTGGAAGGGGGCAGTCATCGACTGTTCCCTGTATAAGCATTTGTTCATATGGGAGTGTGAGGGATTTAAATCCCTCATCACTATGTTTGTGAAGTCCACTTTCTGAGGATGATGGGGCTGGTGTAGATATGCTACACCTTATTTTCTATGGGAGAGCTCACCTCACTAGAGGTGGGGAGTACAAGAATGATAAGCCACCCCATAGGTTTGTCTCAACCAAAAGCAATGCGGCACTTCTTCCAAATCCCATGACTAACAATGTTACCAGGCGAGGAAGGAGGTGGCGGATGTGATCGGACCAGGGAAATATGCCAACTACCTTGCCAGTGTGCGCGCATGCAGAAAGCTGCATTTGAACACGGTGGAAGCACACGCTTTGGGTAAAGAAAGAGGCATCATACTCATAATTCGTCATGGCGGCCAAGCACGTCAAATTGTTACTTGGGATGAATGCGACTGCCAGCACCATGATGTTTATTGTTTATATTTGTAAAACATGGCAATAGTCCACTCCCTATACAGTTAATGCATGATTGTGACTTGTAACACTTTTCTGTTGGATAGTCTCAGCATTAGAATAGTATAAATACACTCCTGATAGAGGGAGAAAAAAGTTAGTTGATTGGATTGGGAAATATTCTAGGGCTGAGGCTCACCATTGTAAATAATGTTTGATGCATGTGTTATGAATAAAATTGTAGAGGAGGACTTGTTTATCATAGTAGAGATTCATGTGTCGTTGCTTTTCCCAATATGTATCTTCTTTTACGTGTAATGTATTTCGTGTTTTCACTCCAGTCTGTTGATTGCTTTCATCTCTGCAACTTAGGGTATAGTAGTGAGGAATTCATACTCATTATGCTCTGGCTACTGTTCCAGACATCTATCAATTATTCTTCTAAAGTTGCATGGAATTCATCTCGCTGGTGCTCCATGCGATGGGTTTTTCTCTCTCTCGTCCTCCAACCGCCCACTAAATATCTCCTGATTGGGAGATCAACGGCTACCTTTCCTCTATGTGCAACCCTATGCCTTCCTTTCCTCTTGAAAGTGTTCACTGTGTAGGTTCTCAACTCCATTGCCAATGGTTCTCGCCCAGATAATCCCACCTTGCATCTCACCTTTATACACTTTGTCCCATTCAGGATCCTGGCCCCCTGATTATCCTTGACTAAAAAGATTACATGGAGTAGTTTCCAAATATGAACAAGAGATCCCTCTCTAACTTTGTAGGGTTGGAGGAACAGTCTAAATTAG
Organism: Pseudotsuga menziesii; assembly: GCA_001517045.1. NCBI lineage: Eukaryota > Viridiplantae > Streptophyta > Pinopsida > Pinales > Pinaceae > Pseudotsuga > Pseudotsuga menziesii. Next base: position 147,706 of record LPNX011184270.1, read on the forward strand.
TTTTGCTGTTTCCTGGGGGCAGGGCCCTTCCCTAAACCTTGGGGCTCAAATCTCGGTGCCAACAAATTGCCACTGTCGCCGAGGATGAAATTGAACATCTTCCCTGGTAAGAACGACAAAGAATCAAATATGGTTGTTGATGGTGAACAATTGACCATACATCAAGAAGGTTGAGCATGTTTCACCTGGTGACTCCACTCTTGAAGGATTCAGACTTCAGCGACTCCGCTGGTGGTGTGATTCGGAAATCAAATGGTTGAGGAGAGCTGGAAGATTCCGTCTGGACAAGGGACCCCTTATAAAGCTTAGAAATGCATGATAAAAGGTCCAGATACTCGGGTCTACTTTTATTCCAAGATGGCTTATCCTATCTTGTAAGTTTTCTCTTATCTTTTCCCAGATTTATCAAAATAGCCTTCTATGGTTCAGCTCATTCTGAACAAAGCTATGAATATATTCATGTTTTCCTTCAATACGAATCGAAAGCATTGCATCTTCTTGTACATCTGATTATGTCCTAGATTTATATCCAGGGGCTCACGATGTCAAAGGACACCCCTGTAAAATCCATGAAACCTCGGACGATAACTTGGTTATTGTGCCTAACCTTGTCTCTCCTATTTCTCCAAGCTGATACAAACCACTACAGCTGCCTCCCATCCTCTATGATTTCCCTGCGAGATATTACAAGTACCTTCCCAATTTTGATGGAGAATCCCAAGACCTGACTATTGAGAAACATTTACAAACCTTTGAGCATTTCTCTGACAGTTTTGAGATAGATAATGATGGTATATGCATGCAGGATTTTTCCCTGTCTTTGCAAGGGGATGCCAAAGTATGGTTTAAACATTTGCAGCCTAAGTCCATCAACACTTGGGAAGATTTTTTTTGCACCTTCTTAAAGTTTTGGGGTAGGAGAAGGCCATTGGATCAAATACTTTCAAAGTTTTATTCCTTGAGGAGGCATGAGGATGAGGCCATATCTAGTTTTAACAGAAGATTCACAAGCTTTCATCATAACATTCCTAAGGAAGTCCAACCTCTTGAGAACACTGCTAAGATCTATTATGCAATCGTCTTTTATCCTGACCTGTCCTTGCTTCTTTTGGAGAGAAAATCAACCACCCTACAATAGATGTTCGCTGATTGTTTGGAGGTTGAGGAAAACCTTAAGATGTCCAAGAAATTGTCAAATCAAGACAGTCATGGTGAAATAAAACACACATATAAATTGGTTGGGCCCTACAAGCATAATGGGAAAGTCTCTAGCATGTCAAAGCTCTCTCCTGGTATGCAGAAAGATGTTCGGCCTAAGGCAGGAGCAGGTAGTCCTGCAGGATTGTTCTCTGAAGATGGCAACCTGCACTGCTCCTGGTCTGCAAAGGACAATTTTAAGAAGGATTTTGGTATGCCTATGTACGATGAATATGAGGAATAGCACCTATAGAATACACCTAATGAGCCAGCTGTTGAAATAAATCCTGCTGATGAAAGGAATCAAGATGCAATGCAAAGTTAGAAGGTTGAAGAGGGAAATGATGATAAGGGCACTAGAGGTGATAGCCTACCCTTGTGTTATTCCTCTTTTGAATTAATACGACACATGATTAAGGCCTCTAGGCAAAAGAATAAAGAAATGAAGATGGTTTAGACCAAAATCCTGTACAAGAAAGAAGACGATAAGAAGAACCAGCCAGGAAATTCCCCTCATGCTACTAATACATTGGGAATCTGTAGTGAAGGGACAAGCTAATAAGACAGATGCGACAGCCTCAAAATAAACATGTTTTCAGATATTCTACCTTCAATAGCACCACATAACATAGGAGGAATATGCCTACTCGGTTCCACCGGAGAAGCAGGGGACCTCCCTCTTGAAGCACATCAAGCTCCTATTATAGAAATTTCGAGCGGAAAGTGGGATGTTGCATTAAAGAAAGATTCTGTGGGTCCTTTTCTGCAATCTTCCAAGTGTTATCCTGACGAATCTCCAGAAGAAGGAAGCTCTGGACGGATTTCCCATGAGCAGGTGATAGAGCGTAATGGAGGTTGTCGTAATTTCTATGACCTCGTGTCCGAATACATGGAGGGTCTGGGAAAAGGAAGTGATTGGTTGCATCTCTACTTTGAAGATCAGTTTGTTTATCATTTCCTTCTCCCATTATCTATTTCATTTATTTCCATCAAGCATGATGAAAGAAGAAAACCATTAGGGAATTTTCTTGATTGGATTCATTGGAGGTCTTATTTCACTTAATCAGATTTGTGCACAAAGTTAGGTAGAGTTGGTAGTAAAAAATAAGCTCGGTTGTTATCGAGCATTTCCTTCATTACTATTTTAGTTTCTTTTCATTTTTCAGTTACCATCACAGGTTTATAGTCACCAGCATGATTTGCAAGAGTGGCATGAATTTGCTGAAGCAGTAACTCAGAGTAGAATGGAGATGTCAAAGGAAGATTGAAGGGAGCCCAATGGTTCAGCACTTGGTCTACAGGGGTTCTTTGCTATCTCACTTGGAGGATAGCATCCCTCGTGGATCCAATTGTTAATACTTCATTTTTAACAGTTGATTTAAGAGCCTGATAGGAATTCGATGGGGTTCCCATTCCCTCGAAATTCATGTGAATCCCCCTTCAGGTTATCAGAAGTGCAAGGCAAAGAAGAAAATGAAAGGTGTGTTGAAGGCATTGAGCGAGGCTCGAAATCAAAGGCTAAGATTGATCAAAGGTGGATCAATGGCTCGAAACCATTTCGCATGAGTGGACATGCTCGACCAAAGTTGGATTTCCAGATTGCAAAACAGGTTAAATATTAGAAACATTCTATGGTCGAGATGATATTTGAGTCAGATCTACGGCCTCAATCAATTTCGCAGGCCATACTTGCACGACTAAAGCCACGATTTCCAATCACGAAAGAGGGATAGCATTCATGAAGATCAATGGCCATGATAAGAAAGGAGAGAAATCTACCACCACAGTTTATTTCATAGTGCGGACTAGCATGGATGAATACCAAAGCTTCTCATTGCAAACGATAGTGGGGCCCACTCAGATCTACGGCTGCATGAAGGATTCATCATGATTGACGGTTGAGGACATGTCATGATCCAGAACTACCCGTGGTGTTCAAAGGAGAAAATTTGGTGGTAGAAAGAATCGAAGGTGGATGGTGGATGTGAAATATTCCTCAGATTGGATGACTGAGATGGCTCCCAAGGTACGTGATTTCACATCTAGTGCAGAGATGACAGCGAAGGAGACGTTCACACGTGTAATCTGCGTTCTTGCGGATTGGTCAATTTCTTCGATGCCTTTTTTAGCACACATAACAGTGCAATCATCCCTTTGGTAGATTCATGTCACGTAAAGATAGGTGGATTTTGTGTGAGTTGGCCTACAAAGATGAGGAAATTAACCAGTGAATCCGCTACTCACATGAGGCAAAGCCAGCATGACGCAGGAGACCATTCCGTTTCCAACTTCAAAAGAGCAAGGAAATGTGGGAACATCCACTTCATGAAATTTGCAACATGGATCTATTGAACCAAATGGTGTCCACAAATGCTTTGCATACAGTAAGGTGCCACGCCCGATGAAGCAAAGTGACTAGATCCCCAGCAAGTAAAGGATCACTCTGCTCGTGCCCTCACACATGTGGATACCAAATACACTTGATGATAGAGTGTGTAGGAATGTTGACCAGCCATTTCAAGGGTGAGTCTCAAACCCTTATATATACTTCTTTCAGTTCAACAGGAGTGAACTAACATATCTCCAGAACCCCAGTTCTACTTCTCCGCGAATCTGCAAAGGCCCAAAGAGTTTGACGATGAATATCTAGTTCGAGATGCTTATCCATCTAGGGGTATTAATGGTTGGTGGGAAGCTTCCATACTCGCCCATCACCTTAGTATTGCATGACAAGAATGACACCAGCCATCGAGGTCCAGACATGATACCCATGCCCCCAACGATGTGGGGCCTTGACACTTACTCCCCGTAAGTGTTTTTCCAGGAACCCCTGATAGCATCGCTGCACCAAAGCCTCCATAGAAGGGGATAGTCATTGACTATTCCCTATATAAGCATTTGTTCAGATGGGAGCATTAGGGCTTTAAAGCCCTCATCACTCTGTTTGTGAAGTCCACTTTCTAAGGATGATGGGGCTGGTGTAGATATTCTACACCTTATTGCATGTGGGAGAGCTCACCTCACTAGAGGTGGGGAGTACAAGAATGATATGCCACCCCATAGGTTTGTCTCAACTAGAAGCAATGTAACACTTCTTCCAGAGCCCATGGCTAACAGTGTTGCCAGGCGAGGAAGGAGGTGGAAGATGTGATCGAACCAGGGAAAGATGACAACTACCTTGCTAGTGTGCACCCATGCGGAAAGCTGCATTTGAACACGGTGGAAGCACACACTTCAAGCAAAGAAAGAGGCATCATAGTCATAATCCGTCATGGAGGCCAAGCACATCAAATTGTTACTCGTGCCGAATGTGATCGTCAGTGCCATGATGTTTATTGTTTATATTTGTAAAACATGGCAATAGTCCACTCCATGTATAGTTAACACATGATTGTGACTTGTAACACTTTTCTATTCGGTATTCTCAACATTAGAATAGTATAAATACATTCCTGATAGAGGGAGGAAAAAATTAGTTGATTGGATTGGGAAACATTCTAGGGTTGAGGTTCTCCATTGTAAATAAGATTTGATGCCTGTGTTATGAATAAAATTGCAGACGAGGAGTTGTTTATCACAGGAGAGATTCATGTGTCGTTGCTTTTCCCAATATGTATCTTCTTTTACATGTAATGTATTTCTTGTTTCCACTCTAGTCTGTTGATTACTTTCATGTCTACAACTTAGGGTATAGTAGTTAGGAATTCATACTCATTAGGATTCAGCTATTGTTCCAGACATTTATCAATTGTTCTTCTAAAGTTGCATGGAATTCATCTCGTTGGTGCTCCACGCGATGGGTTATTCTCTCTCTTGTCCTCCAACCGCCCGCTAAATATCTCCTAATTGGGAGATCAGTGGCTACCTTGCCTCTGTTTGCAACCCTATGCCTTCCTTTCCTCTTGCAAGTGTTCACTACACAGGTTCTCGACTCCATTGCCAATGGTTTCTACCCCGATAATCTCACCTTGCATATCACCTGTATACACTTTGTCCCATTCAGGATCCTGGGCCCCTGGTTATCCTTGACTGAATATTACGTAGAGTAAACTCGAAAGACAAACAAGAGATCCCTCTCTGACTGAACAGGGCTGGAGGCACAGTCTAAAGCACTTTTGCTGTTGCCTGGGAGCGGGACCCTCCCCTCAACCTTGGGGCTCAAATCCCAGTCCAACCAATATCAATCTGCCAAAAATAGGAAAAATAATATTTAGCATAATGAGAAGAAAAGAAAATTGACCAAGTGTTAAAAATAGGAGTTTGAGTGTGTGTGTCAACAGATTTATCTTGTGATATGGTCTTGTTCATTGTTGAATGGATATATAGCCATGCTTGTAGGTTTCCTTATGGTGATCACATGAGGGAGAAATTAATCTTCCATAGTAGAAGAAAAATTGTTTTTACAAGTTAAAAACAATTTTGTCTAAGTGTTAAATTAAACAGTTTGGAAGCCTATTTTCAAATGATCTCCAGATAATGCATGTGTGTCAAAAAGTTCAAAAGGTGACATGGATCTGATCCTTGTTGAGGTGTCTATCCAGCTATACTTTCATTTTTCATTATGATGGTTGTATATGCAAAAGATGGACCTGCAAAGTTAGTGAAAAATAATAAACAGAGTTTATTAAATAAGAAGCTACAGGAATGTATTTAGAAAAATAAATAGAAATTTAATAAAAATAATTGAGATAGAGTTTTGAAGAGACACATCTTACTATTGGAGAGATGCAATCTTTAGAAGAAGTTTTAATTGGTTATTTCATTAAAACAATAAATAACAAAGAGAGATTCAAAGAGGTGTCTAAGCATGATGACATGGCTACGTAGCCTCAGAAAGATGCCTGCCCTAAATTATGGGTTAGAGTAAATTCCCACAACACATGGGGTCTTTCACTGTGTTGGTTTGTCTACCTAACCATGGTATTATTTCTCCTTAAGCATGTCTGAAGAAAAAGTTGAATATGCCAAAATGAGTTTTCTCAATATAATCAATGCTCAAGCAGATAGTCGCAGGCGGGATTGACAGTATGGGCAGATAAGCAAAGCCCGAAACTCTCGAAAGAGCCCCCAGATACAAATGCAATCTTGGAAATATCTATGGTGCTACTCAGTTATGACTAGGGGTCATCCCAATTAATAACCACTCACACTGCCTTATGCTTAACTCCCTTGTAAGGGGAGGATCCTGAGAAACACTAATTATATCAAAGAATTTCACACTCTCACCTGGACAGACACATACATGTTGTTGTTTAGTGGTCTTGGAGAATTTACTCACAATGAACTATTCCAAGACCCTAAAACCTAATCTTGTTGGTGTACCCTATAAAAGAAAATAGTGTAATCCATTTTAATTAAGCATTGCTTTTATTTGGCTTATTACTCAAAAAGGTAGATGATCATGCAACCAATGGTGTTATGACGCAACATGAAGTAAAATGAACACCTAACAATCAATGCAAATGCATTGTGTCAAATGAAAAACAGGGCATGCTACTACGTGAAATGCAAAATTTTCTTCAAATGATTTATGCAATCGTTCCTATATGAAAACCTGACTAATACTTCTCTAAGCAAACCTAGTGTAAGTACCATGCAAAATGCAAAGTGCAATGATGCATAATGATGCAAAGAAGGAAATATTTTTGAATTTTTGAATAAAAATGAGATAATAAAGAAAAAGAATGACTCTACCACCCCTAGACTTTGCAAGCACTATCAAATAGCACCCAAGCAAAGCACTAAGGTAAAAGAGACCTAATGCACTAATCCCAAAACAAAAAATTGAAAATGCAATGACAAGAACATTCTTTTAAAAAAGAATTTACCCTAAAAGGTGTCTCTGGTAAAAAAAAAAGGTGTATACAGAATCTAGAAGCATCCAAGGAGACTCAACAATCATCATGTAAATTTGAGCACATAGATCTGTAGACAAATACACAACTCACAAAGTGGATCTCACAATTTACTCAGCAATTGAAGAATGAAACAGTGTAAACAAGGCTTACAGTTGTGAATGCTTTCATTAATCAAAAAGTAATCCAATGATAATTACAATGAAGTAAAATGGATTTAATAGCCACAAGCAATTCGAATCCACATGAGGAAGTTCGAATTGATTAGACTCTACTTGACTGTAGGTAACCAAGACCTTCTCTAAATCACTATCGGAGGACTCACTAGTTAACTGACCTTGTCTAAACCGTAACTGGAGTTCATTGAAGCTCTAAAACACAACTCAAGTGTTACATTTAGTGTTGAATAAGGTTAACTAACTGTGGAAGGTGAGAAATGCGCCCCACATGTGTTCAGTCAAGTAAACGTAGCACTAACTGAATGTAGAGGACTAGAACTGAATGTAACTGACTCCTAACTTAGCTTGACTAGTCATTAACTGAAGTGAACTGACCTTGGTTGGTTTCGACACTCCTAGTGGATTCCTAAATTGTAGGGATTGGTCTAGGAGGCTCCTAAAATGATGCAATCAAGTGCAATCAGTGGTAGTGGGCCTCAATTAGTGTTCCCCACACTTTAGTAACTGAAACATGTGCCCCAATTAGGTCAAGTGGACTCAATGGTGTTAATGACTACAAATAGACTGGATAGACTCTCAATTTAGACATGACTCCCAATTTAGACATATGACCAAATTTGGACAAGGGAGGATTAATAATCCTAACACCCCCCTTGAATGCTAACTTGGACAAACTATGGGCCCTAGTAACTAAGACCATAGGTCACCCATTACATCAAGTAAAATAAAGTAACTGCTTAATACAAGGATCTAGGTAAAAAACCATATGGGAAAAAAGCCCTCCCTCTAGCTAAGCAGGTAGAATCAGGTCTCAAGTTTGAAAAACTTGAAAATATGTTGCTGCAATTATTGGTCGTCGGGCAGACCTGGGTTTACTATAATTAACTAACAACACCCCTAGCTCACTGGCCCTTTTGGTGACATACCGCAGAGTGGACTGAAGTCTCACCCAAAGTGATTCTAATGGGTTGACCAAAGACTCAGGTGTGTCAGTCAGGTTCTGTCACATCCTATGTGCTCCTCGCAGCTCTTCTTAGCCTACGAGATGTCTATCTCTGTGCGCTGTGCAGCTTTCTCTTACTCGCACTGACTCCAACCCTTATCCCTTATCACATCGCCACGTCCTGGGCAACACACGGCTTTCTCCTACGCTCGGTCCTCTATCACAGCGCACCACAGCTCCTCTAATGGTGCGATATTGCCTCCCTGCGATATCCTACAGCTGCGACTCAGCGTACCTAGCGTGCCGGTGTTCAACTAACAGAACTCAACACACAAGGCCGTTTCACACTGCGAATCTTAACTATCTTGAGTGAACTTAGATATACTCTTATACAAATACTTAAAGACTTCAACTTGCATTTAACCTTTAAACATGCTGCGAACTGAATAACACATACATACATTTACTGTAAGCAAAGTTCATGTAATGAATGACAGGTATAACAAGCAAATACAATCACATGAATCAATCACATAACGCTAAGATTTTACATGGTTCACTTCTAGGGTAGAAGCTACGTCCACAGAACTGTGTTTCTATATTATAACTTGAGAGAGGTACACAGTTCTGCTGCACCGCATATGCATCTAGAGATATTCTGGGTAACCCCGCACATAGCCTGGAGCCCTTCTCTCTTAGATCTCTTCTCTATATTTCCTTCTTACAATATACTCTTACTCTCTCTCTCTCTCTCTCTCTCTGTCATTCCCTGCGGATTGTTACAATACAAAATACAGTGAACTAACAGACTACTAATAGTCTAACTAGCTAGATGGCTTAAAATTCTCAAAATGCCAACCTTTTACACTACAAAATGCATCCCTTTATAGGTGGCCCAAAGGTCTCGCCATTACAACACTGTGGGCCTGTCCCAATAGTAACCCAAACCCTAACTAGTGACATTCGGCGTATCTGTACTTGGGGTAGCCGCTTTTTGTCACACCACTACTCTTTGCAGTCTTCCATCCTTCCCGGTGCTGACCATGGGTACTATGCACCACTTCCCTTCTTCTGTCCTTCATCTTCAATACCTCGGCCTCGTCGCTCCTTTTCCTTTATGAGGGTAGCTGAGCCCTCCTATCTTCACCACTGCTTTCAATGTAGTGGTTGAGCTCTCTCTTCTCGGCCGCTCAGGTACTGTCGTCTCCTTTGACTTTGCTGTTCCAACAGTCACGGTTTTCGGCTCTACTCTGCAGCTAGAAACATGCTACGGCATTGTAGCTTTACCTTATCTCTTCATCTTCACCAAACTGTCTATCCGCCAAAATGGCAGCTTTTCCTGTAGCTGCGGGACACTGCTCCAACAGTCCCCTAACACTTATTTGTGGATCATCCTCGAGCCACTGCCAACAGGCTTCTCTTGCTGTAGCTTCGCCTTGGCTTCATGCGAAGTGCACTGAAGCTTTTCCCAAAGTCCTACGACTTTGTTTTCCATAGCTGCGATACGGTCCTTATAGTTTCTGTAACTTAGTTTGCTGGGCTCTCTTATATTTTCTGTGCTCAGTCAGGGTCTCGCTCTCGTCATTCCTGAGACTTTTTAAGAATCTTCTAGTATTGAGAAGTCTTCCACAGATATCCTTTCCTCTTTATCTGGGTTAGAACTTTTATCACAAGGAAAATATGTATCCTCCAGCCTTCTCAAACATTTCATTCAGTCTGGAGCCTTCTTATGCGAAAGGTATACAAACCAGGAATTCCCTTCCGAGAACAAGCCTTTGTCTGCACCTTGAAGTTCTGCTTGTTCGGTTTGTTTTCCCTTTCACTTTTCTTCTCAGCAACTCACTCTAGGTATCCACGCTGCTTGGGTTCTGCATATTTTCATTCTTGGCCTTTGGAACCTCTTGTTCTTCTCTTAGTTGATGAGATAGGTCATCTCCCTTCTCCCTTTTCCGTCCTTTTCTCATTTTTACTTTCTTCCTCGCTGAAGATTTCTTCTCATCATTCCTCTGCTCTGCTTTCTTATCTTCAGTGATCGGCTCGGCTTTCTTTTTCTCTTCAGTAGATATTTTGATGAAATCTTCTACATCCTGCACTCGACTCCTCATCCTTGGAAATTGTCTAACCTGTGATGTTCCTAATTTAACAGCCCTGGGCGGCGTCACCATGGCGGATATACGACCACCATGCTCGAAGCGTCTCAGAATGTCTTCTAAAGGTTCCTCCCCGGACAGAACCCACTTAGTGTTATACTTTGGATTGGCAATGGCTGCAAACTCTGGAAATCACAGCACTCTGTAACGAACTTAGCTCTGGACAGGGGAAACTTAGCAATGCACTCTATAGCTCTCAGCTCTTTGCAAATGTAACCCTCCTGAATGAATAATTTTTTCTTTTATGCCGAAGGTGATAATCCCAGACACAACGGTCATCTAGACCGAACCCGTCGGTCGTATTAATTGCTTGGACGAGACCACACCCGTCATCCTGATCCTCAATGAATGCTGAAATTCGATCAATTTTCCTCGAAACGTGTGTGTGTAGGTGCCAGTCTCGTCGAAGATTTGCCAAATCTGGAAAAAATTATTATACTGTTGCCAAATCTACGGTAAGGTATACCGGTCATTTCCTCATTAACTGCCTGTCAGAAGATGACTTGACTAGCCCTCTGTCTCGTTACAAAAACTAGGTACGTGGCACGGATAAACATCGCGTTGCCGCGATGCCACATCGCATCACTTTTCTCAAAAACAAACTTAAGTGCTTTTTTTTTTCTTTTCAAAACGAACCGTCCTTATGCGATTCCTGATACTTAGAATACCTGCCAGTGTAGACTAATTCCCGGTGCGATGCCTCCTTTCAACTACACTAGACATCTGCACCATTGCAACTCTGAGTTAGGGCTGAGAGGTGGAGTGGCTGTCACTATAGAGCTTAAGCCTACTGCCATTGATCATCGTGGGAAGAAGCTCCCCATTCAGTTTGCTGAGCTGAACGGCTCCTCCCTCTGTAACTTGCTGTATCTGATATGGCCCCAACCAATCTGTCTTGAACTTCCCTGGAAACTTAAGAAATTTACTGTCATAGAGGAGTACTAGGTCTCCGATCTGAAGAGTCTTACTCTTAATGTGTCTGTCGTGCCAAGCTTTTTCTTGTGCCTTCTGCACTTTCTGGTGGAATCCGGCGATGAATCTGTCTTCCTCTAAGGCAAGCAGCTGTGCTAGCCTTTCCTGCACTGTGTCTGTATCAACCATTCCAGTGATCTGAGCAATTCTGAAACTGGGAATAATATACTCCATAGGCATAACAGCCTCCTTTCAATACACCAAGCTGAAAGGTGTGTGTCCTATAAGTTTCTTGCATGTGGTCCTATATGCCCATAATACAACGTTAACTCTGAGGTCCCAATCATTCGTTGGCTGTTGCAGATCTTAGTAAGAGCATTTTCTAAAATCTTGTTAAAGGCCTCCACCGTACCATTAGCTTGCGGGTGGTAGGGAGTGCTCTTATGGTGCTGTATCTGAAATTCTTCCGTCAAGGCCTCAATTGTGCGGTTCAAGAAGTGTGTGCCTTGATCGCTCATAAAAATTACTGGGCATCCAAATCTAGTGATGATGTTTTCAAAAATGAACTATGCGGCTGTAGCAGCATCATAGTTTATTATTTCTTTGGCCTCTGCCCATCTGGTGAGGTACTCTGTTCCAGTGATGATATATCTCGCACTAGTTCATTTTCTCAGTGGGTTCATAGGACCCACAAAGTCTATAGCCCACTTGTCAAATGCGCGCAATGTAATCTGCGGTCGCAGCGGCATTTCATCGCGTCGTGAAGGTTTTCCTACCCTCTGGCAGATATCGCAGCATCTGCAAAATTCCTTAGTGTCTTTGTATATCGTAGGCCACCATAATCCCGCGGTCAGGATTTTATGCGCAGTCAGTTTTCCTGCGAAATGACCTCCTGCGGTACCTGAATGTGCTTCTTTAATAGTAGCCTCTTTTTCATGCGGCATCACACATCTGCGCAGGACTTCATCTGGACCTAACTTGTATAACTGTCACGCGATCAGGGTGAAGTCTGCTGCTTTAACAACTAACTGTCTCTTTTGATGCTTAGTAAACTCCTCAGGTGCCCTTCCTGTGGTGAGAAAGTGAATGATATCAACATAGTACTCATCTGCGATATGAATAGAAAACAACTGTGCATCTGGCAAATTGTCCTCTAGGTTACTTGGCTCTTCTCCTGAGTCTATTTGTGACAGATGATCAGGTCTGGCGTTCAATCTTCCTGGCTTGAAAATGATTTCAAAATCGTACTCCTGAAAGAGGAGTAACCATCAGCAGATTCTTCCCCCTAAAACTGGCTTATTGACCAGATACTTCAATGCGGAATGGTCAGTAAACATGTTGAACGAGGCACCCAACAGGTAGTGCCTGAACTTCTGTAGTGCATACACCATAGCTAAGCCTTCTGTTTCTATGGTGGTGTAGTTCTTTTTTGCTGTCGATAGCTTTCTACTAGAGTATGCGATAGGATGATCGATACCTCCTTCTCCTGGTTGTGTTAAAACAACCCCAAGTGCAATGCCAGATGCATCCACATGTACATGAAATGGCTTAGTCCAGTATGGAAATACTAAGATAGGTGCTGTAACCATCTTCTCTTTAAGTGTATCTAGACTCTGCTGGAATTCCTTGTTCCATAGGAATTTTACATCTTTCTTTAACAGTTTTTCCATTGGTGCTGTAATCTTTACGTATCCCTTGATGAATTTTCTGTAGTACCTGGTATGACCAAGTACTGTCCTCAATTGTTTGACTGAGTTGGGTGCTGGAAGATTTACAATGATGGCAATCTTTGCGGGATCTACCATCAAGCCTTGCCTAGAAACAATGTGACCCAACAAAATACCAAATGGCGCACAGAATATACATTTTTTCAAGTTTAGAGAAATCTGATACTGCCTACATTTCTCTAACATCAGTCTTAAATTTCCTATGTGCTTGTCGATTAGTCCAAATACAGTCCAGTCATCGAAATAAACTTCAAGGAATTTATGGATGTATTCTTTAAATACAGCAACTACTACTCTAGAAAAGATAGCTGGTGCATTCTTAAGACCAAAGGGCATTACCGTATACTAGAATGAGCCCCATTTTGTTGCAAACGTGGTATTATGTCGATCTTCTGGGTGGAATCTGATCCGGTGATAGCCTGAAAAGCCATCAGTGAAGGAGTAGACCTCCTGTCCTCCCACATTGTCTAGTACCTCATCTATGAAAGGTGTCGGGAATGGATCGTGAAGTGATGCATCGCCGAGTTTACGTAAGTCGACACAAATCCTGATGTCTCCTTTGGTTTTCTTCTCTTGTATGACCATGGGACTAACCCATTCACTCTCTTCTACGGCCTCAATGACGCCTGCTGCTAGGATCTTATCGATCTCGTCCTTAACTTTTTCTTTGTAGTGCAGATTTAATCTATATGGACGCTGCTTGACTGGTCTAGCATCCTCTTTCAATGGTATCCTCATTACTCTCAGGTCTCCGACTATTCCCTTCATCTCTGTGAACTTGGTGGGAAATAGGTCCTGATACTCATCATTAGAGGAAATTTCAACTGAAAATGGTCCTTTTAACTTTTATTCAAATTCCATGTCATCATGTGTTAGCCAATGAAATTTCTTTAAATTTGAAATACCTTATAGGTCTTAAACACTTTTTTAATATAAATTTGGGGATAGGTATCATAAAAAAAAAACTACTTTTTTTGTTTGTATTTTTGACATATATCCCCGTGTTTTTACTCAAATTTCGATCGGGAGAGCTCGTTGGATGTGGAATTAAATTCCGCATCCAACGAGTATCCACTTGGCATAGTTTTGACGGACCCTGCTACCCCAAAAACAAGAAATACCTGAAAAAATGAAATGATGATGTCATCATTCCATTTTTTCAGGTATTTCTTGTTTTTGGGGTAGCGTGGTCCATCAAAAGTATGTCGAGTGGGTACTTGTTGGATGCAGAATTTAATTCTGCATCCAACGAGCTTTCCCAATCGAAATTTGAGTAAAAACACAGGGAGATATGTCAAAAATACAAACAAAAAAGTAGTTTTTTTCTTTTCTTCCTCCAAAATTAATAAATATTATTTTATTATTTTAACTATTATTTTATTAGTTCATTTTAGGAGGCCCATTTTGAGTTGAAATTTCCTCTAATGGTAGCAAATCTGCAATCTGTCCGACTGTTTCATCGTTCCAATAGTCTCCAATAGAGGCAAACTTTGGTTCTGTGTCTGTGCTAATATTGATCTTTTTATTCTTGATCAGCTCTATGATTGCTGGGATCTGTAGCTTCAGTCCATCAACATCGCGAGTCCCTTCTGACTCCGAAATATTGATGTTGCGAGGATCCTCATCCTCCTCCTTCGGTTCTGATGCGAAGTTATAACACTCTAATGCCTCTTCTAACTGGATGGCCCACTCAGGTTGAGCTGACACTGATAGGGTGTAATCCTCAAATATCTTAATCTTTATTACCTCTAAGGCCTGATCAACATTTGGATACTCAGATTCAAAAGTGAAGGTAAGTATAAAGTTGTCTATTAGAAGTGGCCATGTAGCCATTCCCTTGCGCAATTCAGTCTCTGTGTACTAGTTTCGTGCAACTGGGTCCAAAGTGTGAATGAATCGATGAACCCATTCATCCTTAGAAATATCAGACCAGTTCCGTTCACACGTCTAAATATGTGACCTGAGGTCACTTTCTCTTGTGTATCTCTGTTGGTAGAGAATATGATCTCCATCAATCTCTTAAGATCATCCCATGAGGCGATATTCTCTTTATGTGCATACCACCATCTTGCAGGTGTAGCTCGTACTGCAAGGTCCATAGCTGCAATCCTCTGCTCGTGAGGAATCTGTTGTTCAAACTGTGTGAGAAAGTCTTGGATATTTGTTAGACCATGAAATGATGGAAGCTCGTTGATATCAGCGCCAATCCATCGCAGTGACTTAGTCATGTACGCACATCTGTGCGCTGAGACTTCTTAAAGTCTGTTTTTCCAATCCTCTAGAACAACATCCGAATCCAATGTGCATGAGATGTCGCATCGCCAACTAATGTTTCCTTCTACTGTTGGGTTGATGTAGTCGCTCTGGTTCGCAGTCATCTGATAGAGACTGTCCATGTTACGTGCCTCTTCCTCTGCTCGGATGGGTTCAATGTATCTAGGACCCTGAAGAGGATCTAACGGTGCGATGACCTAGATATGCGCGTCCTCAAAGGTCATTTTTCTTCTCTTTAAGTCGATAACAGCCATGTTACCGATCACCCAATCAATGCCTAGTAGTGCTGGATATGGTCTACTGTCGCCAATGATTTCTATAACTTCAAAGTCCGCAGAACTGTGAACTCCGTCAATGTCAACTGGCACCTGCGATAATCGACCCAGGGGTGATACCCTCTGTTGATTAGCTAATATGAGATGGATAGGTGATCTGACTAACTTAGGGCTACCCATCTGTTCCCATGTCTGCTTAGTCAGAACATTTACCTCTGATCCTAGAATCTAGGATTACCTCATCCATTTCAAATTCTCCAACCTGTGCTGTGAGTTGCATCTCTCTTCCTATTCGTGTATGTCCCATAATATTATGAACAGCATGTTGTGCATTGCTCACGGAAGAAGATGGATGACACTGATCTATGATGCGCTGAAGTTCTCCGATAGCTTGCTCATTTCTCACAAGTTTTAAACAACTGCGCAGGAAGGATTTTACACTTCCTATCAACTCGTCCTCATCGCAAGCGCCCGATGTGGTAGCCTGCGATATCTGTTCAGGGCTAATGCCGCAAGGTGCTTGCTACAGTACGCCCCTAGACGGCGGTACCTGTGATCCTGATTGCATAGGGTAATCAAAGAAAGTTTTAGCTTCCTGAAATGTCTATTTATTCTTTTGTAGGTTAAGTGGTGTTGCTTTGTTAGGAGCTTTACGGACCCACTCCTGAACTGTGGTATTTTCAGTCTCCCGCGATGTTGCATTGGTGGAAGCACCGCTGCGAGTCACAATGTTGACTCTTGGCTCTGGTTCTACCTGCTCGGCAGCAATAAGCTGGATGTTTTGGTGTACTGCTGGCTTAGGTTATCTGATATTAGCTATCAAGGTATGACAGTCTTCTATAGCGTGATCATAAGATTTTCAATAGTTACATGTGGTGGTAGGGCTCTCACAGTCCCTAGCATAATGTCCTACGACTCCACAGTTGTAACAAGTAACTGGTCCGCGACCACGGCCAAAGCCTTCTCCACGGCCAAAGCCTCTGAATCCTCCTCATCCTTTGAATCCTCCTCCATGGCCACCATAATCCGGATCATGCTGTGGTCCTGCTGCTAGACCCTGTGTTTTTTATTGGACTCTGTACAAGTCTTGCTTTTCTCTGACCATGAGATCATAGGCACGTCAATCGTGTTCATCATGGCCTACGGACTTACAGAAGACGCAGTATAAGTTCTTAGGTGTCTGCATGTACTTCTAAAGTAGAGGGCACTGGTGAGGTAGATGTCCTCTTGTTTTGCATATTTCACACCACGACCCGTGGGTCTGTGGTAAGGGGTTAGGAGCCTTGGTTGCTAGATATTCTACAAATACTGGACAATTATCTTTAGTATGGCCTTGTGCTTTACACTTTACACACCATATGTCTTTCACAACCTCTTTCCCTTTCTTAAGCTCGTGTATCTATATCGTGAGATTAGACAACTGGTTTTGCAGGTTTGTCATACCTGTACTGGTTTCAGCTAGAGGTGAAGCCTCTAGTTTCATCGCCATCTCCAACGTGTCGACCTGCATCTGAAGTTTCTGCTGCATTAATGGCAGTCTTATGTGAGGGAGCAGCGCTGCAATAAACCATTCCTTATGCTGCTCCGGTGCAAACTCAAATCTGACTTGGTCTATAAGGGCTTTAAATTTCTGATCAAAGTCCCACACTGACTCTGTAGGTAACTGTTTGATGTCTTTGAGCTCTGTAATGCACTGTGACTCTGACTTGGGGTTTCTTGAACTCTTTAATCATGGCGGTCCTAACCTGGACAAGTGTTCTGGGTACCGCTGAGGTAACCGGTGAGGTATACTTCATATACCATGTTAAGGCTCATTCTCTCAGTGTAGTGACCAACTGTACAAGTTTAATATTATCATCAGTGATTGCTTTAATGGTCCACACAGCTTCACATAGAAACCAATGCTACTCTGGGTCCTCTGCCCTTGTACCCTTAAATATAGGTAGCTTCATATCATCCCCCATTCTATTTCTGCGTGGTGGATGTGGATTTGCTGTGTTACTACCACTCGGTGGTGTAGGTGGAGGTGATGCAGTGGTAGTATGTACTGTCTGCGAGCTACTGGATGGAGTTCCTATGGGATTGTTCTGAGTCCCGACCTGTTTCTGTGGGGTATACAGGTGGTAAGGGATACCCCCTTCTATTATGTTTGTGGTACTGTGACTCTGTTGTCTAATACTATCTGAGCTGTCTTCAAATATGGGAGATCTGAAATCTACCTTGTATTTATTTCCACTACGTGTACGTCCAATGTCATCAAAATCAATTTCAAACTCTTGTGACATTACTATCTTTACTTATTCATCTGAAACTAGATCCATTGTTCCTTTTTCATGTAATAACATCTTAATGGACAAGTTTAAAGATTTTAGGTACTTACCATGATATCCTTTGAAGAAGTACCGCTCAGCCTCGCTAAAGCTTTTTGTCTAGTCGACTGCAAACTCTGTGACGAAGTCGTCTAGCACACTCACAAGCCAGAAGTCTACTGCTCTCGTAATGGGATTATCAAGGTTCTTCACGGTCTGAATCAGCTCCAGTGTCTAGACAATGTTTCTTTTCTTCTTGAATATGCTCGTATCAGTCAACTTTGATAGCCAGTCGTAAAGCTCATTTCCAAAGGTCACAAAAAATATCGCATGCAGGTCTGTAATGATATGTTTTTGTAACCAGTCCTCTGTACTCAGTCTAAGACTCTTGTTTTCTTATTCAGCAAACTCTTTCTGCGTAGACACAACCCACTCGTTGAGTTCGTCTCTAGTAGGCTGCCAACAGAACATTAGCACTCAGTTTGTTCAAAACCGGCAATAGAACCATTTGTTGGTCGTTGGGTAGACCCGGGTTTACTATAATTAACCAACAACACCCCTAGCTCACTGGCCCTTTAGGCGACAGACCGCAGAGTGGCCTGAAGTCTCACCCGAAGTGATTTTAATGGGTTGACCAAAGACTCAGGTGTCTCAGTCAGGTTCTGTCACATCCTATGTGCTCCTTGCAGCTCTTCTTAGCCTGCGAGATGTCTATCTCTGTGCGCTGCACAGCTTTCTCTTACTCGCACTGACTCCAACCCTTATCCCTTATCGCATCACCATGTCTTGGGAAACACACGGCTTTCTCCTATGCTCGATCCTCTATCGCAGTGCACCACAGCTCCTCTGATGGTGCGATATCGCCTCCCTGCGATATCCTACAGCTGCGACTCAGTGTACCTAGCGTGCCAGTGTTCAACTAATAGGACTCAACACACAAGGCCGTTTCACACTGTGACTATTAACTGTCTTGAGTGAACTTATATATACTCTTATACAAATACTTAAACTCTTCAACTTGCATTTAACCTTTAAACATGCTACTAACTGAATAACACATACATAAATTTACTGTAAGCAAAGTTCATGTAATGAATGACATGTACAACAAGCAAATATAATCACATGAATCAATCACATAACGCTAAGATTTTACATGGTTCACTTCCAGGGTAGAAGCTACGTCCACAGAACTGTGTTTCTATATTATAACTTGAGAGAGGTACACAGTTCTGCGGCACCGCATATGCAGCTAGAGATATTCTGGGTAACTCCGCACACAGCCTGGAGCCCTTCTCTCTTATATCTCTTCTCTATATTTCCTTCTTACAATATACTCTTACTCTCTCTCTCTCTCTCTTTGTCAATCCCTGCAGATTGTTACAATACAAAATACAGTGAACTAACAGACTACTGATAGTCTAACTAGCTGGATGGCTTAAAATGCTCAAAATTCCAACCTTTTACACTACAAAATGCATCCCTTTATAGGCGGCCCGAAGGTCTCACCATTACAACACTGTGGGCCTGTCCCAACAGTAACCCAAATCCTAACTAGTGACAGTCGGCGTATCTGTACTTGGGGTAGCTGCTTTCCGTCACACCACTCCTCTTTGCAGTCTTCCATGCTTCCCGGCGCTGACCATGGGTACTATGCACCGCTTCCCTTCTTCTGTCCTTCGTCTTCAATACCTTGGCCTCATCGTTCCTTTCCCTTTATGAGGGTAGCTGATCCCTCCTATCTTCGCTGTTGCCTTCAATGCAGTGGTTGAGCTCTCTCTTCTCGGCCGCTCAGGTACGGTCATCTCCTTTGACTTTGTTGTTCCAACAGTCACGGTTTCCGTCTCTGCTCTGCAGCTAGAAACATGCTACGGCGTCATAGCTTTACCTTATCTCTTCGTCTTCACCAAACTGTCTATCCGCCAAAGTGGCAGCTTTTCCTGTAGCTGCGGGACTCTGCTCCAACAGTAATCTTCATCTCTGTGATGTAGTGAAGCAGCATGCATGGTGTGCTGTGCATAGGTATTTTGGGGCTTGGCATGTAGACTTCTCCTTCTTCTCCAAAAATGATGATGGGATGAAGGAGGAATGTAACCTTTGTCTCTTGCTGAATGAAGAGGTGTATGATCATATCCATTATTTTGAATGTAGTAAGACTGAGCCCTTGCCATATTGCATCTTACAGGAAGTCTATTGCATCTCCCTGAAGGAGGTAAAATAGCATGACATAGTGCAAGAGTCTTTCCTTTCTGAGTGTCAGGTGAGTTTCTAGTCATCTTCCTAGCTTCTAGTTTGGAAGTAGGGACTGAATCTAGATTTGAGTCACCCTGAATCTCAAGGTCATAAACTGATATACATGGATCTGCAATACTAGTAGAATCTGTAAAAGAAGTAGATGCAATGATTTTACCTTCCCTTACAGGTGGCTGCTGAGAGTGCACTGGTTCTGAAGGAGGCATGAAATGTGAGAAGTCATATGCTTTTGAAGCATGATTTGCAGTACCCTTTTCTATGATGCTCCTAGTAGAGATATCTGTGATCTCCATTGAGTCAAGACCAAATATCACTCGCTTTGGAGATCCAGTATGGGTCATCTGATAGAAAGATAACAGGTTTGAAGCTAGGGAGGGAACAAATAGCACATCTTTGAACCTTCCATGTTCAAGTTGGATAGAACCCTTCCCTTTTGTTTTGACTTTACTGTTATTTCCCATATGAATACTAGGACCATCAGAGGACTGAAAATAAGAGAATGATTCTTTGAATGCAGCCATATGGTTGGAAGCTCCAGAATCAATGAGGAAGATAGGTGTTGATGTGCATCAGGCCTTCAGTGCATGTCCTTTCCTTTGGTTTTCTTCTTCTTCTTCTTCTTCAGAGTCTTCCTTCCTTGCGCTAGTAGGTACAGAAATGTTGTGCTTTTTCAAGAGAAGAGCCATTTCATCAAGTTGTCTTCTCATACAGGAGCTATTTTAATGGAAGCCTCTTCCATAGTAAGAGCAGAGGACCTTGCCTTTCCCATTCTTCTTGCTTCTCTTCAAACCTGAAGGTTCTTTTGACTGCTCTTTCTTCACAGGGGACTCATCTCTTTGCTTCCCTTTGTCATTCTCTACCTTATCTCCTCTTGCAAATAGAGCTAGATCTTTGGGAGATCAAATGATCCCCATTTGGATCAATTTATCATTCTCAGAAATAAGAGATTGGATGAAAGCATTAAGAGTGGGCATCTTCCAATTTGGAGTAGTGATCCTTACTATTTTGAAGGTGGATACAAAGACTGAGTAGTCTGAATTAAGCTTTGTGAGAATAGCAAGGATGAGCTGATCTTCATCCTTCTCCACTTTGCATTGCTTCAATAGATATATCAGGTTCTTGAAATTTGTGAAGAATGCATTCAGAGATTCGAAATTGGATGGATTGAGAGTAATCAGATCATTTTCTAGCTGATGGATCCTCATCTCATCATGATTATCAAATAGGGAGGAAAGCTTGTCCCAAACCAGCTTGGGAGTCTTCAATTCTATAATGTGAAACCAAAGATCTTGAGAGACTGAGGAGAGCAAGTGTCCAAGGGCTTCATCAAGCCTGTACATGTACTTAGCTCTATCTTTATTTGAATATGGCTCTTCCTCTGCTTCTTCTATGAGTCTGAAGAGCCCTTTGGTGCGGAGCATTACCACCATTTCTACCTTCCACTGGTGATAGTTGAAGGGAGTGAGAGGCTCTATTTGATGATCCATTTTGAATGTAGTAGGAAGAACTGAGCTGCTGTAGCGAATGCAGTGAGAAGAAAGGGCTACTTGTAGCGAATGCTGTAAGAGAAGCTGATAACCTGTCACACAATAAAAGATACAAAGTAAGGTCGACAGTCTGCACTTTTGGAATTTCCTTCACACCCAGCATAGTTGATTAAGAAAGCTTGATCAACAATTTCCTAACTTGGGATATTAAGTGGTAAATTCTTCGCTTCTGGTGCAGTACTGGAAAGAGCAATTTGCCAAAAAAAATGATCCGGCTGGAGATCTGAGGAGGAGAGGAGTATTGTCCATTGAGGCTCTGATACCATGTAAATTTGAGCACATAGATCTGTAGACAAACACACAACTCACAAAGTGGATCTCACAATTTACTCAGCAATTGAAGACTGAAACAGTGCAAAAAAGGCTTGCAACCGTGAATGCTTTCATTAATCAAAAAGTAATTCGATGATAATTACAATGAAGTAAAATGGATTTAATAGCCACAAGCAATTCGAATCCACATGAGGAAGTTCGAATTGATTAGACTCTACTTGACTGTAGGTAACCAATACCTTGTCTAAATCACTATCGGAGGACTCAGTAGTTAACTGACCTTGTCTAAACCATAACCGGAGTTCATCGGAGCTCTAAAATACAACTCAAGTGTTAGATTCAGTGTTGACTAAGGTTAACTGACTGTGGTAGGTGAGAAATGCACCCCACATGTGTTCAGTCAAGTAAACCTAGTGCTAATTGAATGTAGAAGGCTAGAACTGAATGTAACTGACTTTTAACTTAGCTTGACTAGTCATTAACTGAAGTGAACTGACCTTGGTTGGTTTCGACACTCCCAATGGCTTCCTAAATTGTAGGGATTAGTCTAGGAGGCTCCTAAACTGATGCAATCAAGTGCAATCAGTGGCAGTGAGCCTCAATTAGTGTTCCCCACACTTTAGTAACTGAAACATGTGCCCCAATTAGGTCAACTGGACTCAATGGTGTTAATGACTATAAATAGATTAGATGGACTCCTGATTTAGACATGACTCCCAATTTAGATATATGACCAAATTTGGACAAGGGAGGATTAATAATCCTAACACATCAAAATTCACCCAGCAACACTCAATCTTCCTCTAAAAGGAAAAACTCAGGGCATACACGACTGTGTCCAGAAAACCCGTGTATATATGCAGATATCTTAGTCAAAACCACGTGTACATGCGACTGTGAGGCAAAAACTCGCGTACAAGAAGAAAAAGAGATAAAAATTAAGGCAAACAGATAAGCTGAGACAAAATTGACTCCTATCAAACACTACCAGGCAAACATGACCCCATACCCAACTCAGAAATAGAGAAATTAGAGAAATTCAAGAACATTGAATGCCAATAAAAAAACCCAAAGCAAAAGTGACTAGGAACTCCCCAACGGAGTCGCCAATTCTGTTACGGAGAGAAATTCCTATGGCTTGGGGTACCACAATAGACAGATTAACTCCTGAAATCAATATGCAAGAGAAACCAAATATCTAACACTAAAGGATCTCGATTCGTACCTTATTCCGGACGGTTGATGTAGATCCCCGTTGAGCTTTTCCACTCCAGCTTGTATTGGCAATTTTCTTCCTCAACATTTGCTAAACAAGAAAAGCATGCTATATACAATTGTGTTAGACCTACTCTACCATATATAATCAATAACATATAAGCATTTAAAATCATCCATGGATCAAATACTCATTTAAATACACATTATTAGACATGAAAATATATTTCTATTGATATAAAATAGAGATTACAATAGTGACAAGCTCTGTCGGCACGTCTACGAATTAGAGAAATTGAGTCCCCCACTTCAATCCTCCATCTCTCGATAGCAAGCTCACAAGAAAAAGGCAAGCTTGGGAAGAAAAACAAGTGCTCCATGGGACAAAGGGATGCAGACTCAAGTATAAGCTCCAGCAACAATGGACTATAGTTTTCTTGCTCTTCAATTCCTCCCCTTTCAATGTATCCAAAGTGTTCCTTATATATCTCTTCAATGGGGTAACGGAAGGTCGAATCTGAGCAATCTCAAGGCATATGGAAGGCCAAGAGACAAGTGATTCGGATCCACATCAGGGAAAACTCCAAAATCATTTGTCCTTTTGCACACATCCCGATGTACGCAGGTTTAAGGGTCAAATCCACGTATATACGCGAGAAAGGGATTAAAAGTCGCATATGGCAATTATTGCATGTTTTTAGGGACAATCTTGGAAACATCAAAGGTACAAAAATGGTCCATGGGGTCTAAAGTTTCTGCAGAGGGACAAGGAAGGCCATAAAAGTGTGATCCACCATGTGTGGTAAAATCAGCTATAACAACAATACAACACAAAAACAAAAATTGAAGTGAGTTAAACTTTTAGGGTTTATGACATGACGTATCTGCATTCCAGCTTAAGGCCATAGGGTCGTCACATGGATTATTAAATACCAATGATTTGATTATTAAATACCAATACAATCTCTTGGAAGTGGCACTAGTAATGCTTGAGCACTCTTTAGAGCACCTGCAATAGAATATATGGTTTATGCGTTAGCTCTCGAGCTAAGTAATACCATAACTAAACACTCTAAAATCGTATAGAAGTTTAAAAAATTTCCTATAAAGTATAGCTAACAGGCAGGCTAACTGTAACTGACGAAAAAATAAAGATGATATTTCTTCATACTTAATGTCAATTAAGTGGCGTTGTCATAACGATAAATCACATAATAGTGGCGGTGTAAAGAAACATTTATGCACAATGGTTTTAAAGGCAAACGAAATTGAAGTTTTGTCGTAACTATGTTAAGCGCAAATGATTAATTATTGTTACAACTGCAGTTAAGACCAGTTTTAAATTTTTTTTTACAAATTTTGGAGATGTTACATGTGGTATCAGAGCAAGTTCTAGACACTAAGCCTGATTGGCTCACTCACATACAAACAAGAAACAAAATATGCTGATCATGTTTTAAATTTATTTTTGTTTAGAAATATACAATTGTGTTTTGCAGGAAAATGGAAGGGGTTGAAGCATATGCTAAAATGGATCCCATCACAATAATCCAGACAACATTTATGTGGAATTAAATAATCAAACCTAAGAGTTACTTCAAACAGTGAAAGAATTAAAAGATGAACTACACACTGTGAATGTAGAAAATGAAAGAATTTTGGAACTAAATCAGATTTTACAAGACAAAATACACAACATAGGGAAAGATAAAAGAAATGTGTATGAAACTGATTATGAAATAGTATCATACAAACACAAGGGTAAGAAATTAAAATTTTCTGATAGTGAATCTTCTTTAGGAGTTAATGCAAGGTCACATAGAGGAAGGTATAAATATAGAAGTGAAAGTAGTGAAAGCAACCGTAGAACTAGAAAAAAGAAGTATAAACCTTATGAAGAAATCTCAAGAGAATTTAAAAAGATGAAACCTCCCATGTTTAACAAGGAAGTGGAAAAGGGTGAATAAGCTAAGGCTTGTTTATCGGGGATGAAAAAGTACTTCCAGATTTATAACTACTTCGATAGACTAAAATCTCGGATGGCTATCTACAACCTAATCGAAAAAGATGACATCTGGTGGGAAGACATAAAAAAAGTCAAAAACCTTAAAGAAAAGTATTTAACTTGGAGAGTCTTTAAAAATTATTTTAAAAGGAAAATTTTATGAGAACATTATTATGAAGAAAGAGCTAAAGAGTTTTATGAACTAAAACTAGGTTCAATGTCAATGAAAAAGTTAAGTATAAAATTTCTAAGTTCACTAAGATATGTACCATATATAATTGAATAAAATCCTAAAATACAAGGTTTCTAAGTTGTGTTCCCACTAGCTTTAAGGACGAAATTGAATTTGATAATCCAAAGACCCTTGAAGAGGCAATGAGAAAAGCTGACTTCTGTTACGAGTAGAGTAAGAAGAAAGAAATCATAACTAACTAGAAGAAAACAAATAACTTTGATAAAAAAAGAAAAGGTTTTAAGCCTAGTAAAATTTTCAAAAATAATTCTCAGAATTTCACTAAGAATAATTATCAAGGAACATATTCTAAAAGTAAAACACAACAAAATATTACAACACCAAAAGACAAATATATGCCTAATAATTATGTTAAAAGTAATGAACATAAGGAACCTGTAAAGTGTTGGGAATGTCAAGGACCGCATTATTCCAAGTATTGTCCGAACAGAAATTGGAACTTCAGCTATGTGCATACCATTCAGAAAGAGGAAACAATTGGAGATGTAGGAAATGAAATGCCCATAATAAAGGTAGCCTTGGAAAATCGTCAGGATGATCATCAAACCTCCATGGTGGAAGTATACAGTATGATACAAAACCAATATGTTTCCATTCTAATTGACCCATGTGCTAGTTTAAGCTATGTGTCACCTAGCATAGTGGAACAATGCAATTTATCTTTGAAAAAGTTTGAAAAATCTTGGCTGGTTTAGTTAGCTACAGGGACTAAAAGGAAAGTGGTTAATTATGTTGAAAACTATGAAATGTTTACAAGTCAGTTCAAAACTCAAGTAAAGGTAAATGTTTTATCGTTAGGATCTTATGATGTTCTAATAGGTATGGATTGGATGAAAAGAGATCTAGTAATTTTAAATTGTTTTCAAAAACATTTACTTGTTTAAGTGATCAGGGAGAAAGAATTACAGTCAAAGGCATACCTAGGAAAGTTTCAGTTAGACAAATCTCAACATTACAAATGAAAAATTATGTCAGGAAAGGTTGTAAAGTATTTGCTGTACATATAATAAATAATGAACATATGGATAAAGAGGATAAGATGAAATTCGATGATATCCCAATCCTACAAGATTTCTCAGATGTTTTCCCAGATGAAATTTCAGGATTACCTCCAAAGAGAGATTTGGATTTTACGATTGAATTAGTACCATGAGTTGTACCTAATTCCAAGGCTCCTTACCGAATGAACATTTTAGAACTTAATGAATTAAAGTTACAATTACAAGAATTGATAGACAAAAATTGTGTAAGACCAAGTGTATCCCCTTGGGGAGCACTTGTCTTATTCATTAAAAAGAAAGATGGTACATTATGTCTATGTATAGACTACCGTCAACTGAACAAATAATTAAAAATAGATATCCTCTACATCACATATATGATCCGTTTGATCAGATACGCAGATTGATGAAGATATTTTTAAGACTACTTTTAAAAACCAATACGAGAACTATGAGTTTGTGGTTATGCCCTTTGGGCTGACAAATGCTTCAACAACATTTTTGTGTTTAATGAATAGTGTATTAAGTAAATACTTAAATAAATTTGTCGTCGTATTCATAGATGACATATTAATTTATTCGAAAAAGAAAGAAGACCATGAGGAACACTTACAAATAATACTACAGGTTCTAAGAGAACATAAATTGTATGCTAAATTTAGTAAATGAAAATGTTGTAAAGATAAGATATAGTATCTAGGGCACATGACATCCGAGGAAGGGATATCAGTATACCCGGATAAGATAAAAGCAATAATTGATTGGCTTGTTCCCAAAGATGTAACAAATGTATGATCATTCATGGGAATTACTGGTTATTTCTAGAAATTCATTGAAGGATGCTCGAAGATCGTGAATACCATAACATATTTGCGGAAAAAGGGAAAAAGATTCATGTGTGATCAAAAGTGTGAAGAAATTTTTAATCAACTAAAAGGATTGTTAAATACTGCACCTATACTAAAAATAATAGATACCGACAAAGATTTCGATGTTGCATTGATGCATGCAATGAAGGTTTGGGTGGAGTATTAACACAAGAAGGCCACGTAATTGCTTATGAATCAAGGAAGCTAAAAACATATGAAAATAATTATGCAACTTATGACTTAGAACTGGCTGCCATAATTCATGCTCTAAAAATGTGGTGGCATCATCTAATTGGTAAAAGTTTTTTGTTAATGTCTAGTATCATAAGTTTGAGGTATTTTTTTGATCAACAAAGTCTGAATGCAATGCAAGCTAGATGGTTAGCTTTTCTTAGTGAACATGATTTTGAAATCAAACACATCAAATGAAAGGAAAATAAAGTGGATGATGCCTTAAGCAGAAATGCAATAACAAATTTTATAGCTTCCTCTAGAAGTTGTAAAATATAATTATATGATAAGTTGGAAGAAGGGATAAAACTGGACAAGGAATACCAAAATATAAGAGAAAAAGTAACTCAACACTAGTACAAAATGAGGAATTAGCTACTACGTGACTAAAAATTCTAGTCACCACTGGTTTTTCAAGTGATTTACTACTAAATATGAGCAATTTTGATCGACCGAACTATAAACGACTAATTTAGTCACCAATTAACAAATATGACTAGATAATAAGTTATAGAGTTAAAAATGACCAACATAAATGACTAATTTAGTCACAACATAAAACAATGACTAGCTAGAAGAATATGAATTAGTCATTTATGTTAATCATTTTTTATTGTTACCCCAACATTGAAAAATTGCAATTTTTGGACTCTAAAAAGTTATGTAATGGATAAATGGGGGCTTCCAATTGTCTTCCCAAAGGTTGCAATTCATTAAATAACTGAAATTATGACCCCTTTCACAAAACTTTCTTACGCATATGTTTTCATAGAAAACAACTCTATGTTTGATGAACTACGAAAAGGGGTTGTTGATTCATAAGAAGATATGTTTGTCTAGATAAAGTCTTAGGAAGATGAGGTATTATATCCCCCTCACAAGCACATTCACTTTAATTTTTTCATGTTTTGTATCTTCAAGGTTGCTATAGTTTTTGAGATGGAGTTCTCTAGAGCTAACAATAAATATCCAATCTAATATTATACCAGTAATTTATGGTTTATAAGTGAAACTTTTTGAAACTACCAAACAATATCAAATACAAATATTACAAAATATACCATTATTCATTATATATATAAGAATGAAATAAATGATGGAAAAATATATGTTTATTATATTCACCAAACCCATCCATTTCTCCATATAAATTCGCTCATACAATCACATGCTTCATTTTACATTCATAAACAAACATATGCTATAGTTCTTTGCATGTTCAACAAGTTTACTATATTGACCAAACCCATCAATCTCTTCATATCAATCACTCATGCAATCTCATGTTCCATTTTACATTTATAAGAAAATATTCAACTTGGTAAAAACAAATTCACACATGGTGTATATATATCCGGCGTAAACCTTGATTAATTTTGTAACTTTGTTTTTATTCTTCGACTTCGTAAAAAGAAATTCACACATGGTGTAGATATGTGCATCTTAAACACTGATTATTAGTTTTGTAACTTTGTTTTATTTTAGTGCAAAAAGTTAAAAACATGTAAAGTAAGTTTAAAAAAAAAACTGATTACTTTGGAATATTTATCTTGTTACAAAGGAATAGTTTGTTCCTATACCATTAAAAAAATAAATTGCTTTTCTAAAGTAATATAACAAAAATGAATGAAATCAGTTGTTTCACATCCCTCCTTTATATATAATAATCATTAATTCGAGTAGTAAACTCCCGCTCAACGTTCAAAATTAAACCCTTCCCAGCCCTTCCAAAGGGTTCTAGCCCTTCGTAGAAGTGTAAAATTAAAATTGCCATTCAAAAAATAAATAAAATCTAAATTTCACCCTTCCAATTAAGAAGGACATAATTTATATCAACATTTCAATAGAAGAGCAACATTTGAAATTATCCATCCATATAAATTTCTCAAGATGTTGAAATTCCTATGCTATAAAGTTCTACTCATCAATCAAAATATTGGAAATATCATAAAATTATATCACTCACTCATTCACATCATGCCCTCAGTGTTTAGCTGTGCAAGATGACCAATGATCACTGACGACTACGAGGCACTGGCCACCAAGATGTGACTTTGAATCCCAAGTCATTTGTGGTTGCACTCTAAAGTGTGACAATGTGTAAGGGATTACAACTGTAATATTAAAGAACAACTACTAGTCTACTACTAGGCCCGAAACTAGCCCAAAACTTTGTGCCTACTATCTATGTGAACCTGACTACCAATGTCCACTCATTTTTCGTCAAAATGAAATTCAAATGGCCAGTTTGATGAGCCCTCCTCTACAAGATTTCGTTGCGTGCATGAATATAAAAGATGCACGATAACTATAAATAACACTCAATGCATGCAACTACGAATAATGGCATGCTTCTAGGATCACACATTATGCAGAGGTCGATTTATGCATTGATATAGGGAGGTGTCACTAGGGACTTGAGAAATTGGACCAAAGCACCACAAATGGTTATTAAGAAATTTAAAATAACAATTTTTGCCTTAAGAATAGTCTTCAATTTGATAGGTGACATGACCATGATGTAATCTCACTCCATCCTTCCAAACATTTGTGGTTTCTCACAACTTTTTTCATGGGCGCTCACCACCAAAATACATATAAAAATTACTTGTCTTTACATCATCTTCTCTTTAAATCCTCATCTCATAGACATAACTAAGGATTATTATGCATGCACATCCTCACCTTATAATATCAATTGGGTCAAGGCACAGAGACATCCATAAAATATCAAATGTGTCAAGACACAAAGAGTAAGAGACAACTATAAGTAAGTCTTAAATTAAATTTACTATATATGTCTTTAATTGATACTATCAATTGAGATTTGATACGTTGGATTGTCGTGATATTCTTTTCACTCGTTACCAATGTGATATGAAAGGCATTCTTTGAAGGTGAAGTCCAAAATTTTACATCTTCTTCCTCATTCTCATGCCTTTTGGTAAGACAATAAGGAGGGTAGTGACCCACATCAACATGTAAAATGGTTTCGACATAGAGGTAGACAAATTAATTGTTTGCATTAAATAACTTAAATTTCCTACCCGTGACTTTCGATTCACCAAATCGTGGACTGGTACGAAACACAACAAATTTTAGATCCTTGAGCTCTTAATTACTCACACCTAGAACTTTCTCAAAGCATGCCATTAATAAACTTATTTTGGTGTTCTAGTTCACTTTAAAAGGAATATTGTTGAGACTTAAACATGCAGTGGGTTGCAAGGCTTCAATTGGCTTGGGCTTGATTCCATTGCCCCTCCATCCCATGCATGTATTTTGTTGTGTTAAGTGTTAAACAACAAAATTTGATGCCTCGGACCAAAAGATGATATCGTTGCTAACTTGCTTGGTATGCAGTATTTTTTTTAATGTTTTTTTAGTTGTGTATTATTTTTTTTAGGTGCCCAATCCCATCATTCTTACATCACTCGGGATTGGATTGCTACCCTCTCTATAGTTTGAATTAAGTTTTTGGTTGTATATATTGGTTGTAGGTTTATTATAGCCTTGTTTTGCTTAGTGGCTTCCTTTTGTACATAGTTAACAGTAAGTAATTCTCTCATGGTTCTAGTTTTTCTTTAAGACTATATCTAGTTACGAAATTTTGAATTATGCATAAGATCAAGCGAATTCCCCAATATGGTTATTGCATAGTCTAAATAGTTTTTTTTGTATAATGAAGTGTGCTCCAACTTGAAAAAAATACTATAGAATAGTTGCTATGTTACTTTAAAATTAGTGTTACATTTTTGTCAAATTAATGCATTTAAATTAAGTTTTATTGAAAATATGTCATATTTTTGTATAGATATTAGAAGGTGCTCAATTCTTTAAAATTGTAAAAATTTAAATGTACAATATTTTCTTTTTTTCATTTTTGAAAAAAAATAAATTAATTTATACTTACCAAATAAAGTACAATTATGTATATTACCCTTCATCTTTAAAGGGCTCAGAGAATAAAACTATTTATATTGCCCTTCATCTTTGAAGGGCTCGGAGAATAAATACCCTTCCAATTGAAATTAAGACCCACCCTTCAAATTTGATCACTGGTTACATGTATATATGATTCTTTGACTGTCCAACTAAAGCATCTTTGTACAAGCGAGAGAGTGCAGATTCACACCCTTCCACTTAGCACTGCGTGGATGCCCATTTCTCAGACTAGCCAGGACTCAGGGCCTTCCCCAGAGTCGAACTTGCGATAATCGTGGGAGTATTTTGGGTAAACGCGTTGATATTAACGGGATTTCGCTTTTAAAATCTGTTGTTGTGACTCTGTGAGGTGAACAAAAGTTTGAAGAGAAGTTAGCTTTAATTCCCCTATAACTGTTAGTGCTCATAGTTTTTTGTTTGTGGGTGGTTTGGGAGAGGTTAGTGTTTATTCCCCTGTTGCTATGAGTGCTGGCAGTTTTGGATTTTAGCTTCGAATAAGAATGTGGAGCGGTGCTCCATCTTCTAAACAGAATGAGGAAGGTTGGGAAATGGATTCCTCTCACAAGGCCAAGAACCAGGCCCCTCCAACTGCTGCTGCAAACCGGCCAAGGGGTGGCACTTATTCTGCTGACAGGCCTGAAAATGTAGCTTGGAAGGGTAGAGGATCTTATAATGTTGATGAATAGAATACTGGTTGTTGGGTGAACCCTAGTAGTGATAGAGACCAGGGTAATAAACAACGAGGATGGAAGGAGTTGGGGAAACCTCAGCAGAGGAATGTAAATCCAGAAAATAGGACCACCACAGTAAGAAATGTTGGTGGTTGGGGTCTCTAAAAGTGTGGCTCATTTAATTCGAAAACTGACCCAAGGACCTAGGCAATCTTATAAATACCATTAAATTGAGGAGGGGGCTCACTACATTGTTTTCCAAGTGAATGGACCTTGTGACTGTTGAAAATTGAAAAGTCAGGCACACATGGAATTTGATGAGGGGATAGCTAAAGTGAAATTTATGAGTTAAGTATGCTATTGCATGCTAAGTTGCAGATAGTTCCGTGTGTACTATTATCTAGCTATATTCGTCCTAGTGGTTCAGTGAACAGGATCGAGGGTCCTAAGAAAGTAAATCGTGGCTACTTTAGGAGACGATTGGGTGGAACAGTCTCCTTTGGGTGTTTTTCCCCCTTCTGCATTTTATCTAGGTTCTAAAATTGTTTTGTTGATTATATATGCTGTTACTCTAAATATGTATCTAAAAGTATAGAGTTTGTTGATGGATTTCTAAATTAGAATTAGTAAAGAAATAAATGATCCTAGTATTGTATCACTAATACATTTGGGTGGATGTTTCCACGAAATATTTCCACGTTTTGAACATTCATGGATTAATACTTCAATTTTTTTATCATGGTGAAAAAACCGTGGCAATATCGACGTTGTTTAATTTTCGAGGAACTTTCATCTCTATATAAACGATATAAGGCTATCTTTGCACACCCGCCAAACAAATCCCAGCTTTCAATGAGTCTTGGTTGTTTACGCGCGGGTTAACTCATGCATTTTCATCCACATATAATTTAAAAGAAGATCTAGCTATTTTCATAATGGAGTAAACTTGTTCTGGGTGAGAAGTGAATTCCAGCCCTCCCTCGGTTCATATTCTGGGTTCATATTCAAGCCAGCAAGCATGAACTAGCTGGCACTGAATGTCAAAGAAAAAGATTGCTTCTATCTTCTGTCCGATCATAGAGAGAAACCCTGAAATGGAAACCCTCAATAATAATAAAATAGATTTGATTTTTTCCCCGGATGTTGCATCTTTTTTCTTGGGTCTGGGTCTGAATGGCTATGTGTGGTATAATATTTTATGTATATGATAGAAGCCACCTATACCCCCGCCTTAGGCCATCCATGTGCCCTTATATTTTGCATAGAGACGTTTACACTTGTTCATATATGATGTCGCCATGGATAAATAGTAATTGCCATGAAACTGACTACCTCATTGTAGCTAGCTCTACTACTGCAACCTAGTTACCTATATGATGTCAGCATAGATAATTTTACCTTTTATATTGCCAGTTTATAGCTCCTTTGTGGGAGCATGACAAACTGTACCACTTAGCACATTTTCTATAGTTGTGACAAGGTTCTTGGTGATTGATTGAGCATGGATTGAGCCTGGATTTCTTTATCAACCATATCGAAAACTAGAGAGATCAGTCATACTCTGCAACAATCATTTGGCCATAAATTCATAAAAGGTAAGCATGCATCCTTTTTTGGGGGATACAAACTAACATTGAGGCTCAAAATAAAAGTTGTATTCTTCGGGTCATGTACCTTACGAACGAATTTAACAAC
This sequence comes from Pseudotsuga menziesii, assembly GCA_001517045.1. Classification (NCBI taxonomy): domain Eukaryota; kingdom Viridiplantae; phylum Streptophyta; class Pinopsida; order Pinales; family Pinaceae; genus Pseudotsuga; species Pseudotsuga menziesii. Next base: position 181,485 of record LPNX011184270.1, read on the forward strand.
CCTACAACTCCCTCCTTTTATTTAAACCAGAGTAATTGCAACAAGAGGGTCCATTCAACAATGACTCTAGCCAATTCATTTTTTTATAGACCCGATGCTCCACTAAGCTATTGGCCGTTGACACAGTGTTAATTAATTTCCATAGTGGAAGGAAAACTTTTTTATTTGAACATTTGGGCCACCTAGTGTTCCAATGCCCAAATTATCAAGGTCTCCTTGTGAGTAAATCAAAGGCCATTGCACAACACTTGTTGGCATCAATGAAACTTCAGTCTGTTTGACACAATGCTCACTGAGAGGGGGGGGTGAATCAGTGAGCTAAGGATTGAACTCAATTTCAACGTCTTTTTCTACCAATCTTATCATGCCCACAACCATATCTGTTATCAATTTTGCTTGTCTATTTTCATGTCACCATCTCCTTGTCATCTTTGCACCAACATCTTTGTCTTGCCCAAATCATCTTCAAATGACCACAGAAGGGTCATTTGAATCTCTAGATGTTCCATGCTTGTCATGCTTGCCTGTCAATGTCATTATGCATGTCCTTAGTCATCTCTATCCTTCATGTCTTGTTCCAATTACACCTTTCCATGTCATCATGCTTAGACACCTCTTCGAATCTCTGTTTGTTATTTATTGTTTTAATGAAATAATCAATTAAAACTTCTTCTAAACATTGCATCTCTCCAATAATAAGATGTGTCTCTTCAAAACTATGTCTTAATTCTTTTTATTAAATTTTTGTTCATTTTTCTAAATACAGTCTTGTAGCTTCTTATTTAATAAACTTTGTTTATTATTTTTCACTAACTTTGAAGGGCCATCTTTTGCATATATGACCATCATAATGCAAACTGAAAGTATGGCTAGATGGCCACCTCAAAAAGGATCAGATCCATGTCACCTTTTGAACTTTTTGATACACACGCATTATCTGGAGATCATTTGAAAATAGGCTTCCAAACTGTTTAATTTAACACTTAGACAAAATTATTTTTAACTTTATGTAAAAACAATTTTTCTTCTACTTTGACAGTTTGATTTCTTCCTCATGTGGTCACCATAAGGAAACCTACAAGCATGGCTTGATAGCCATTTCAACAATGAAAAAGACCATATCACAAGATAAATCTGTTGGCACACACACAACCTTTGGCAAGCATTTCAAAATAGCTTCTCAACCTATTTTGAACATCAAAACATATTTCTTCCCATTTTTCCAGACTCCTATTTCACATGTGTGAACACTCTATGGAGACCTGAAGTCATGAGCAGATGGGAAACTTACCAAAGAATGGATCCATGACATTTGATAAATTTACTTGCACAAAGACATCCCTTAGCGTGCATTTCCAACTGACCTCTCAAACTCCTGTTTTTAACACTATCAATTTTCTTTTGTTCTCATTATGCAAAATATTATTTTTCCTATTTTTGGCAGATTGATATTTTGCATATGAGACCATCATAAGACAACCTGAAGGTATGGCTGGATATTCAGTTCACCAAGGAACATAACTATGCTAGCTGATGAATTTTATCATCAAAATAACCCCTCCTTGCGGGCATTTCAAAATGCCTTTTCAATTTCCCAAATCTAACAACCAATTTTCTTGTGTTCTTAAAATCCAAAATAATATTTTTCTTACTTTTGGAAGAGTTATATCTTTGTCATAAAACACTCCATAGGATAAATGAGACCATGGTTAGATGAACCCATCAACAAGCTATAGCCTATCACTTTCATATTATTTTTTTCATCATCCTATGAGATAGGGCGAGCATTTCCCTGAGGCCACTGAGGCAGTTTTGGTAGTACTGGAATAGTGAAAATGAGCTTGAAACTCTGTTTTGGTAGACCATTATCTTTGTCATCAAACATCTTCTTTGAGAACTGAGACCATGGTGAGATAGTCTCTTCAACAAAATGTAGGATGATAGCTTCAGATAATTTTTATCATACACCTATGAGGTATGGCGGGCATTTTCCCATTGCCACATAAGCCATTGTTTCCAACACTTGGACATTTTTCTTAGTCTGGTCCAATCTCCCTAAAACATTGTTTTGGCATGTTCATAACTTCTTCCTCAGCTACTCCCAAGACAATTTGAGAGACATGATCAGGTAGGACAAATATCAATCTACAAGACCCCCATATGGTGTGGGAATTTTTTTTTAACACACAATTTGTGGCGGGCATTTTCTAAAGGCTACCTAAGCCAGTTTTCCAACACTTAGTCATTTTCAGGACTTTCTCCAAAATTTATTCTAAAACCTCATTTTGGCAGATTCAACTTTTTCTTTAGACATGCTTAAGGAGAAATAATAGCATGGTTAGGTAGACAAACCGACACAGTGCAAGACCCCCATGTGTTGCGGGAATTTACTCTAACCCATAATTTAGGGCAGGCATCTTTCTGAGGCTACTTAGCCATGTCATCATGCTTAGACACCTCTTCGAATCTCTGTTTGTTATTTATTGTTTTAATGAAATAACCAATTAAAACTTCTTCTAAAGATTGCATCTCTCCAATAGTAAGATGTGTCTCTTCAAAACTCTATCTCAATTATTTTTATTAAATTTCTATTTATTTTTCTAAATACATTCCTGTAGCTTCTTATTTAATAAACTCTATTTATTATTTTTCACTAACTTTGCAGGTCCATCTTTTGCATATACAACCATCATAATGAAAACTGAAAGTATAGCTGGATAGCCACCTCAACAAGGATCAGATCCATGTCACCTTTTGAACTTTTTGACACACATGCATTATTTGGAGATCATTTGAAAATAGGCTTCCAAACTATTTAATTTAACACTTAGAAAAAATTGTTTTTAACTTGTAAAAAGAATTTTTCTTCTACTATGGCAGATTGATTTCTCCCTCATGTGATCACCATAAGGAAACCTACAATCATGGCTATATAGCAATTCAACAATGAACAAGACCATATCAAAAAATAAATTTGTTGACACACACACTCAAACTCCTGTTTTTAACACTTGGTCAATTTTATTTTCTTCTCATTATGCTAAATATTATTTTTCCTATTTTTGGAAGATTGATATTGTTGGCACTGGGATTTGAGCCCCAAGGTTGAGGGGAGGGTCCTGCTCCCAAGAAACAACGAAACCGCTTTAGACTGTGCCTCCATCCCTATGCAGTCAGAGAGGGATCTCTTGTTTGTCTTTGGAGTTTACTCTACGTAATATTTCAGTCAAGGATAACTAGGGGCCCAGGATCCTGAATGGGACAAAGTGTATAAAGGTGAGATTATTGGGATAGAAACCATTGGCAATGGAGTTGAGAACCTGCGTAGTGAACACTTGCAAGAGGAAAGGAAGGCATAGGGTTGCAAACAGAGGCAAGGTAGCCACTGATCTCCCAATCAGGAGATATTTAGCGGGCGGTTGGAGGACGAGGGAGAGAATAACCCATCGTGTGGAGCACCAGCGAGATGAATTCCATGCAACTTTAGAAGAACAATTGATAAATGTCTGGAACAACAGCCGAAGCCTAATGAGTATGAATTCCTAACTACTATACCCTAAGTTGTAGACATGAAAGCAATCAACAGACTGGAGTGGAAATGAGAAATACATTACATGTAAAAGAAGATACATATTGGGAAAAGCAACGACACATGAATCTCTCCTGTGATAAACAACTCCTCCTCTGCAATTTTATTCATAACACAGGCATCAAATCTTATTTACAATGGAGAGCCTCAGCCCTAGAATGTTTCCCAATCCAATCAACTAACTTTTTCCTCCCTCTATCAGGAATGTATTTATACTATTCTAATGTTGAGACTACCGAACAAAAAAGTGTTACAAGTCACAATCATGTGTTCACTATACAGTGAGTGGACTATTGCCATGCTTTACAAATATAAATAATAAACATCATGGCGCTGGTGGTCGCATTCGGCCCGAGAAACAATTTGACGTGCTTAGCCGCCATGATGGATTATGACTATGATGCCTCTTTCTCTACTCGAAGTGTGTTCTTCCACTGTGTTCAAATGCAACTTTCTGCATGGGTGCACACTGGCAAGGTAGTTGTCATATTTCCCTAGTTCGATCACATCTGCCACCTCCTTCCTCGCCTGGAAACACTATTATCCATGGGCTCTGGAAGAAGTGTTGCATTGCTTCTAGTTGAGACAAACCTATGGGGTGGCTTATCATTCTTGTACTTCCCACCTCTAGTGAGGTGAGCTCTCCCACAGGAAATAAGGTGTAGCATATCTACACCAGCCCCATCATCCTCAGAAAGTGGAATTCAAAAACAGAGTGATGAGGGCTTTAAAGCCCTGATTCTCCCATCCGAACAAATGCTTATATAGGGAACAGTCGACGACTATCCCCTTCTACGGAGGATTTGGTGTAGCGATACTATCAAGGGTTCTTGGAAAAACACTTACGGGGAGTAAGTGTCAAGGCCCCACATCGTTGGGGGTGTGGGTATCATGTCTGGACCACAATGGCTGGTGTCATTCTTGGCATGCAATACCAAGGTGACGGGCGAGTATGGAAGCTTCCCACCAACCATTAATACCCCCATATGGATAAGCGTCTCAAACTAGATCTTCATCGTCAAACTCTTCGGGCCTTTACAGATTCACGAAGAAGTAGAACTTGGGTTCTGGAGATATGTTAGTTCACTCCTGTTGAACTGAAAGCAATATATATAAGGGTTCAAGACTCACCCTTGAAATGGATGGTCAACATTCCTGCACACTTTGTCATCAAGTGTATTTGGTATCCACATGTGTGAGGGCACGAGCAGAGTGATCCTTTACTTGTTGAGGATCTAGTCACTTTGCTTCATCGGTCGTGGCACCTTACTGTATGCCAAGCATTTGTGGACACCATTTGGTACAATAGATCCATGTTGCAAAGTTCATGAAGTGGATTTTCCTACATTTCCTTGCTCTTTTGAAGTAGGAAATGGAATGATCTCCCGCATCATGCTGGCTTTGCCTCATGTGAGTAGCGGATTCACCGGTTACTTTCCTCATCTCTGTAGGCCAACTCACACAAAATGCACCTATCTTTACGTGACTTGACTTTGCCAAAGGGATGATTCCACCGTTATGTGTGCTAAAAATGGCGTTGAAGAAATCCACCAATTCGCAAGAATGCAGATTAGACGTGTGAACGTCTCCTTCGCTATCATCTCTGCACTAGATGTGAAATCACGTACCTTGGGAGCCATCTCAGCCATCCGACTTGAGGAATATTTGACGTCCACCATCCACCTTCGATTCTTTATACCGCCAACTTTTCTCCTTTGAACACCGCGGGCAGTTCTGGATCATGACATGTCCTCAACCGTCAATCGTGATCGATCCTTCATGCAGCCATAGATCTGAGTGGGCCCCACTATCTTTTGCAATGAGAAGCTTTGGTATTCATCGATGCTAGTCCGCACTGCGAAATAAACCATGGTGGTAGATTTCTCTCCTTTCTTATCATGGCCATTGATCTTCATGAATGCCATCCCTCTTTCGTGATTGGAAATCGTGGCTTTAGTCGTGCAAGTATGGCTTGCGAAATTGATTGAGGCTGTAGATCTGACTCAGATCTCATCTTGACCATAGAATGTTTCTGATCTTTAACCTGTTTTGCAATATGGAAATGCAGCTTTGGTTGAGCATATCCACTCATGCAAAATGGTTTGGAGCCCTTGATCCACCTTTGATCAATCTCAGCCTTGGATTTCGAGCCTCGCTCAACGCCTTCAACACACCTTCCGTTTTCTTCTTTGCCTTGCACTTTTGATAACCTAAAGGGGGATTCACATGAATTTTGAGGGAATGGGACCCTCATCGAATTCCTATCAGGCTCTTAAATCAACTGTTAAAAATGAAGTGTTAACAACTGGCTCCACGAGGGATGCTATCCTCCAAGTGAGGTAGCAAAGAACCCCTGTAGACCAAGTGCTGAACCATTGGGCTGCCTTCAATCTTCCTTTGACATCTCCATTCTACTTTGAGTTACTGCTTCAGCGAATTTGTGCCACTCTTGCAAATCATGCTGGTGACTGTAAACCTGTGATGGTAACTGAAAAATGAAAACAAACTAAAATAGTAATGAAGGAAATGCTCGATAACAGCTGAGCTTATTTTTTCCTACCAACTCTACCTAACTTTGTGCACAAATATGATTAAGTGAAATCAGACTTCCAATGAATCCAATCAAGCAAATTTCCTAATGGTTTTGTTCTTTCATCATGCTTGATGGACAGAAATGAAATAGATAATGGGAGAAGGAAATGATAAACAAATTGATCTTCAAAGTAGAGATGCAACCAATCACTTCCTTCGCCCAGACCCTCCATGTATTCGAACATGAGGTCATAGAAATTACGACAAACTCCAGTACGCTCTGTCACCTGCTCATGGGAAATCCATCCGGAGCTTCCTTCTTCTGGAGATTCGTCAGGCTGACACTTGGAAGATTGTAGAAAAGGACCCACAGAATCTTTCTTTAATGCAACATCCCACTTTCCACTTCAAATTTCTGTAACAGGAGCTTGATGTGCTTCAAGAGGGAGGTCCCCTGCTTCTTCGGTGGAATTGAGTAGGCATATTCCTCTTATGTTAGGCGGCGCTATTGAAGGAAGAATATCTAAAAACGTGTTTATTTGGAGGCTGTCGCATCTGTCTTCATAGCTTGTCCCTTCACTATAGATTCCCAATGTATTGGTAGCATGAGGGGAATCACCTGGCTGGTTCTTCTTATCGTCTTATTTCTTGTACAGGCTTCTGGTCTACACCATCTTCGTTTCTTTATTCTTTTTCCTAGAGGCCTTAATCATGTGTCGTATTAATTCAAAAGAGGCATAACACAAGGGTAGGCTATCACCTCTAGTGCCCTTATCATCCTTTCCCTCTTCAACCTTCTGACTTTGCATTGCATCTTGATTCCTTTCATCAGCAGGATTTGTTTCAACAACTGGCTCATCAGGTGTATTCTGCAGGTACTATTCCTCATATTCATCGTACATAGGCATACCAAACTCCTTCTTAAAATTGTCCTTTGCAAACCAGGAGCGGTGCAGGTTGCCATCTTCAGAGAACAATCCTGCAGGAATGCCTGCTCCTGCCTTAGGCCGATCATCTTTCTGCATACCAGGAGAGATCTTTGACATGCCAAAGACTTTCCCATTATGCTTGTAGGGCCCAACCAATTTATATGTGTGTTTTATTTCACCACGACTGTCTTGATTTGACAATTTCTTGGACATGTTAAGGTTTTCCTCAACCTCCAAACAATCAGCGAACATCTACTTTAGGGTGGTTGATTTTCTCTCCAAAAGAAGCAACGACATGTCAGGAGAAAATACGACTACATAATAGATCTTAGCAGTGTTCTCAAGAGGTTGGACTTCCTTAGGAATGTTATGATGAAAGCTTGCGAATCTTCTGTTAAAACTAGATATGGCCTCATCCTCATGCCTCCTCAAGGAATAAAACTTTGAAAGTATTTGTTCCAATGGCCTTCTCCTACCCCAAAAATTTAAGAAGGTGAAAAAAAGCTCTTCCCAAGTGTTGATGGACTTAGGATACAAATGTTTAAACCATACTTTGTCATCCCCTTGCAAAGACAAGGAAAAATCCTGCATGCATATACCATCATTATCTATCTCAAAACTGTCAGAGAAATGCTCAAAGATTTGTAAATGTTTCTCAACAGTCAGGTCTTGGGATTCTCCATCAAACTTGGGAAGGTACTTGTAATATCTCGCAGGGAAATCATAGAGGATGGGAGGCAGCTGTGGTGGTTTGTATCAGCTTGGAGAAATAGGAGAGACAAGGTTAGGCACAATAGCCAAGTTATCATCCGAGGTTTCACGGATTTCACAGGGGTGTCCTTTGACATCATGAGCCCCTGGATAAAAATATAGGCCATAATAAGATATACAAGAGGACGCAACGCTTTTGATTCATATAGAAGGAAAAACAAGAATATATTCATAGCTCTATTCAGAATGAGTTGAACCATAGAAGGCTATTTTGATAAATCTGGGAAAAGATAAGAGCAAACTTACAAGATAGGATAAGCCATCCTGGAATAAAAGTAGACCCGAGCATCTGGACCTTTCATCATGCATTTCTAAGCTTTATAAGGGGTCCCTTGTCCAGACGAAATCTTCCAGCTCTCCTCGACCATTTGATTTCCGAATCACACCACTAGCGGAGTCGCTGAAGTCTGAATCCTTCAAGAGTGGAGTCACCAGGTGAAAAGTGCTCAACCTTCTTGATGTATGGTAAATTTTTCACCATCAACAACCAAATTTGAATCTTTGTCATTCTTACCAGGGAATATCTTCAATTTCATCCTCGGCAACAGTGGTAGTTTGTTGGCACGGAGATTTGAGCCCCAAGGTTTAGGGAAGGCCCCTACCCCCAGGAAATAGCAAAACCGATTTAGACTGTGCCTCCAGCCCTACGCTGTTAGAGAGGGATCTCTTGTTCATGTTTGGAAACTACTCCATGTAATATTTTCAGTTAAGGATAATCAGGGGGCTAGGATCCTGAATGGGACAAAGTGTATAAAGGTGAGATGCAAGGTGGGATTATCTGGGCGGGAACCATTGGAAATGGAGTTGAGAACCTGCACAGTGAACACTTGCAAGAGGAAAGGAAGGCATAGGGTTGCAAACAGAGGAAAGGTAGCCGTTGATCTCCCAATCAGGAGATATTTAGTGGGCGGTTGGAGGACGAGAGAGAGAACAACCCATCGCATGGAGCACCAGCGAGATGAATTCCATGCAACTTTAGAATAATAAATGATAGATGTCTGGAAGAGTAGCCAGAGCATAATGAGTATGAATTCCTCACTGCTATACCCTAATTTCCAGACATGAAAGCAATCAACAGACTGGAGTGAAAACATGAAATACATTACACGTAAAAGAAGATACATATTGGGAAAAGCAACAATACATGAATCTCTGCTGTGATAAACAAGTCCTCCTCTACAATTTTATTTATAACACATGCATCAAATATTATTTACAATGGAGAACCTCAGCCCTAGAATGTTTCCCAATCCAATCAACTAACTTTTTTCTCCCTCTATCGGGAGTGTATTTATACTATTCTAATGCTGAGACTATCGAACATAAAAGTGTTACAAGTCACAATCATGTGTTAACTGTACATGGAGTGGACTATTTCCATGTTTTACAAATATAAACAATAAACATCATGGTGCTGGCGGTCGCATTCGTCCCAAGTAACAATTTGACGTGCTTGGCCGCCATGACGGATTATGAGTATGATGCCTCTTTCTCTACCCAAAGCGTGTGCTTCCACCGTGTTCAAATGTAGCTTTCTGCATGCGCGCATGCTGGCAAGGTAGTTGGCATATTTACCTGGTTCGATCACATCTGCCACCTCCTTCCTCGCCTGGTAACACTGTTAGCCGTGGGCTTTGGAAGAAGTGCTGCATTGCTTTTGGTTGAGACAAACCTATGGGGTGGCTTATTATTCTTGTACTCCCCACCTCTAGTGAGGTGAGCTCTCCCACATAAAATAAGGTGTAGCATATCTACACCAGCCCCATCATCCTCAGAAAGTGGACTTCACAAACATAGTGATGAGGGCTTTAAAGCCCTCACGCTCCCATATGAACAAATGCTTATACAGGGAACAGTAGATGACTATCCCCTTCTACGGATACTTTGGTGGTAGCGATGCTATCAGGGGTTCCTGGAAAAACAGTTACCGGGAGTAAGTGTCCAGGCCCCACGTCGTTGGGGCCACGGGTATCATGTCTGGACCTCGATGGTTGCTTTCATTCTTGGCATGCAATACCAAGGTGATGTGCGAGTGTGGAAGCTTCCGACCAACCATCAGTACCCCCAGACAGACAAGGTTCTCGAACCGAATCTTCATCGTCAAACTCTTTGGGCCTTTGCAGATTCATAGAGAAGTAGAACTCAGGTTCTGGAGATATGTTAGTTCACTCCTGTTGAACTAAAAGTAGTATATATAAGGCTTTGATATTGACCCTCGAAATGGCTGGTCAACATTCCTGCACACTCTATCATCAAATGTATTTGGTATCCACATGTGTGAGGGTGCGAGCAAAGTGATCCTTTACTTGCTGGGGATCTAGTCACTTTACTTCATCGGTCATGGCACCTTACCATATGCTATGGGAAGCATTTTTGGACACCATATGGTACAATAGATCCATGCTACAAAGTTCATGAAGTGGAAGTTCCCACGTTTCCTTACTCTTTTGAATTAGGAAACAAAATGGTCTCTCGCGTCATGCTAGCTTTGCCTCATGTGAGTAGCAGATTCACCGGTTACTTTCCTCATATCTATAGGCGAACTCACACAAAATCCACCTATATTTATGTGACATGACTCTACCAAAGGGATGATTCCACCTTTACGCATGCTACAAATGGCGTCGAAGAAATTGACCAATCCACAAGAATGTAGATTACACGCGTGAACGTCTCCTCCATTGTCATCTCTACACTAGATGTGAAATCACGTACCTTGCGAGCCATCTCAGCCATCCGATCCGAGGAATATTTCACATCCACCATCCACGTTCCATTCCTTCTGCCACCAACTTTTCTTGTTTGAACACTGCTGGTAGTTCTGGATCATGACATGTTCTCAACCATCGATCTCGACCGATCCTTCATGCAGCTGTAGATCTGAGTGGGCCCCACTATATTTTGCAATAAGAAGCTTTGGTATTCATCTGTGCTAGTCCACACTTCGAAATAAACCATGGCCGTAGATTTCTCTCCTTTCTTATCATGACCGTTGATCTTCACGAATGCTATCCCTCTTTCACGATTGGAAATTGTGGCTTTACTCATGCAAGTATGGCCCGCGAAATTGATTGAGGCCATAGATCTAAATAATATCTCATCTTGACCTAGAATGTTTATGACCTTTAACCCATTTTGCAATCTGGAAATGCAACTTTGGTCGAGCATGTCCACTCACATGAAATGGTTTGGAGCCATTGATCCACCTTCGATCAATATCATCCTTTGATTTCGAGCCTCGCTCAACACCTTTAGCACACCTTCTGTTTTATTGTTTGCCTTGCACTTCTGATAACCTGAAGGGGGATTCACATGAATTTCGAGGGAGTGGGACCCTCATCGAATTCCTATCAGGCTCTTAAATAAACTATTAAAAATGAAGTGTTGACAACTGGCTCCACGAGGGATGCTATCCTCCCAGTGAGGTAGCAAAGAACCCCCGTAGACCAAGTTCCAAGCCATTGTGCTACCTTCAATCTTCCTTTGACATCTCCATTCTACTCTGAGTTACTACTTTAGCGAATTCGTGCCACTCTTGCAAATCATGCTCGTGACTGTAAACCTATGCTAGTAACTGGAAAATGAAAACAAACTAAAACAGTAATGAAGGAAATTCCCGATAATAGCCGAGCTTATTTTTTCCTACCTAATCTACCTAACTTTGTGCACAAATTTGATTAAGTGAAATCAGACTTCCAATGAAGCCAATCAAGCAACTTGCCTAATAGTTTTGTTCTTTCATCATGCTTGATGGATATAAATGAAATAGATAATGGGAGAAGGAAATGATAAACAAACTGATCTTCAAAGCAGAGATGCATCCAATCACTTCCTTTTCCCAGACCCTCCATGTATTCGAACACGAGGTCATAGAAATTACAACAACCTCCAGTACGCTTTGTCACCTACTCATGGGAAAGCCGTCCGAATATTCCTTCTTCTGAAGATTCGTTAGGCTGACACTTGAAAGATTGCAGAAAAGGACCCACAGAATCTTTCCTTAATGCAACATCCCACTTTCCGCTTGTAATTTCTGTAACAGGAGCTTGATGTGCTTCAAGAGGGAGGTCCCCTGCTTCTCCAGTGGAACTGAGTAGGCATATTCCTCCTATGTCAGGTGGCGCTAGTGAAGGTGCAATATTAGAGAATGTGTTTATTTGGAGGTTGCTACATCCGTATTCATAGCTTGTCCCTTCACTACAGATTCCCAATGTATTAGTAGCATGAGGGGAATCGCCTGGCTGGTTCTTCTTATCGTCTTCTTTCTTGTACAGGCTTCTAGTCTGCACCATCTCCATTTCTTTATTCTTTTACCTAGAGGCCTTAATCATGTGTCGTATTAATTCAAAAGAGGCATAACACAAGGGTAGGCTATCACCTCCAGTTCCCTTATCATATTTTCCCTCTTCAACCTTCTGACTTTGCATTGCATCTTGATTCCTTTCATCAACAGGCTTTGTTTCAACAGCTGGCTCGTCAGGCGTATTCTGTAGGTACTATTCCTCATATTCATCATACACAGGTGTACCAAAATCCTTCTTAAAATCATCCTTTGCGGACCAGGAGTAGTGCAGGTTGCCATCTTCAGAGAACAATCCTGTAGGACTTCCTGATCCTGCCTCAGGCTGGTCATCTTTCTGCATACCAGGAGAGAGCTTTGACGTTCCAGAGACTTTCCCATTATGCTTGTAGGGCCGAGCCAATTTGTATGTGTCTTTTATTTCACCACCACTGTCCTGATCTGACAATTTCTTAGACATATTAAGGTTTTCCTCAACCTCCAAACAATTAGCCAACATCTGCTGTAGGATGGTTGATTTTCTCTCCAAAAGAAGTAAGGACAGGTCAGGAGAAAAGGTGATTGCATAATAGATCTTAGCAGGGTTATTAAGAGGTTGGAATTCCTTAGGCATGTTATAATAAAAGCTTGCGAATCTTTTGTCAAAACTAGATATGGCCTCATCCTCATGCCTCCTCAGGGAATAGAACTCTGAAAATATTTTCTCCAATGGCCTTCTCCTACCCCAAAAATTTAAGAAGGTGCAAGAAAAATCTTCCCAAGTGTTGATGGACTTAGGCTGCAAATGTTTAAACCATACTTTGGAATCCCCTTGCAAAGACAGGGAAAAAGCTTGGATGCATATATCATCATGATCTATCTCAAAACGGTCAGAGAAATGCTCAAAGGCTTGTAAATGTTTCTCAGCAGTTTGGTCTTGGGATTCTCCATCAAACTTGGGGAGGTACTTGTAATATCTCGTAGGAAAATCATTGAGGATGGGAGGCAACTGTAGTGGTTTGTATAAGCTTGGAGAAATATGAGAGACAAGGTTAGGCACAATTCTTGCAAATTCTAAGTGTAGGCAAGCGTTGCGATAGAAGAACACAATATTCCCTCTACGGTTTGCCATTTCTTGTGTCCAAGATGGAAGAATATTCTACCAGGAGGAAAATAAGCAGCAATGAGGGATACCTTGGAGTGCTTCCTAAGAAGAAACCCCATCCTGAACCTGAGGAGAAGAAATTCATGTTCATGGGTTTTCTTCTTAATGGTTTGAATTTAACTATGCAGTTGGAGGATATTGTAGAAAAGATGTCGATCACTGAGTTTGTAAGGACTGTTAGGAGAAAATCCGAGAAATAAATAATAGAAAAGGGGCCAAGAAAAATCCACTGGGGTCCCCAAGTCTATGTGGAAGATGCAATGGGAGAACAAATATTGAGACTTTAGAAGCTGTGATTTCTTCGAGGGTTTCTGGGGAGACACTCTTAGGACAGGAAAACCCAGGCACCACGCAGCCGGAGGTACAACTATCTAGAAACATTCAAAGTGCTTCACATTCAGGCCCCGATGGTTGGCGCTTTCTTCGTATGAAAAACTAGGGAAACAGATGAACATGGAATCAATCTCACCAACCATCAACACCCTAATACTGACAAGCTTCTCAAAGCATATTGCCATTTCAACTCTTTTCAGAATTCTTAAAATCTCTTAGCAGAATAACACTTTGAGCATTGTCTCTAATTACTGATTCATCTTATGCATATTAATCGGCCTAGGAAGGTGGTGTTTATATAGGGTGATGAACATGGATATGGATACATAGATGACTAGTCAGCATAATTGCAGCATGAGTGGACATGGGTAGGGATCTCTATTTTCCGTTGAGAATATAGTCATGCCGCCTCCTTTGAATATGTTCATTGCTATCCACATGGATCGCGGTGTTTGGATGTGACATTCATTTCCTTTTCACTTAATCTGATAGTGGTGTTCAGAACGGTTTCGGCTAGCCACATCCCTTTGCTTCGTGTACAGGCTAGGTTCGTCACTTCAAAGATCTGAACTTCATGATCTCCTGTTGTTTTCTACGCAAGCCATGTGGCGGATCTCTGGAGTCAGGAAGGCTGGTGAATCAGTGATGCTTTGGACATGATCTTTACCTAAAGCATGTCACAAATGGCATCGAGGGATATGATTATTGGTCAAATCGTACATGAGGAGATCCTTTCTGTACCAGACTTGACCAGGACACCATCTTTACCAGGTTGAACAGCTCCAGAGTTGCCAGGGATCAAATTTGAAGGGCAGGTCTCATTTTACTTTGAAGGGACGTGAGAAATTGAACCCTTCAATGTTGACATTTAAAAACAAATCATTCTTTTCATTTGAAAATTTAAGTGTTAAATTTTTTTTCATTATTTATTAAAAACATTGTAAATGAAAAAAAATGACAATAAGATCCCAAGTGATTCAACATTTACATGGAATTAGTGAGGTAAACCATGTACATATGATCACTTCCAGATTCGTTTTATGGGGATTACTCAAGAGTTAGTATATAGGAGAGACTAAAATAAAGTTTGAGAATGAAGAACATGTAAGGGTGATGGAAGATGAGATTGGGAAAAAGCCCATTTAGAAAGAGATTGATGCACTTGTTTTGCTAATGTGAACATAGCCATAACCATTAGGAGTATTGGTTTTTTGTTTTGCATGTTCTTTGGCCTATTTATTTTTTGAAGGGAAATGTCTGTTTCCTATCACACTAAAGTGATTAGAGTAGTTGAGAACTACTCGCAACCTTATCTGAATGCATAATATGAAATTAGGGGTGAAAGTAGGCTCATGGGGTACTAAAGCTTATTTCTGTCTAGAATTGTTTTGAGAAGAGATCCACTATTAGAACTGCTACGTTACAAGGCCAAAAGAGATCAGGCATTAAATCCCTATTATTAATAACAAACTAAAAATATGATATTTGTCTAGTGCCAATGTATCCAACTAAAAATAGTGTACTTCTAACATTGTACATCCCTGGGAGATTTAAAATTGTTGATCCTTGTTGTGACCACTTGATCATTGCCATAACCAATGGTTTAAATAAATAACATAAAAGTAAAAAAATTGGAAGAATAACTTTTCCATGAAATTTTACCTTACCTGTTTTGAAATGAACTTTTCTACATGCTATTAAAAGCATTGTATTATTATCTTTCCAGCTAAATAAGTTTTTTAGGATCCACATTTCCATTAATGGCAAAAAAAATTTACAAATACCATCACAAAGATAATTGATATTTTTGTCCATATGTACACAGTTCATGAGTAACTAGCCATTCAATTTCAAACTTCTCCTAATCCCTAAGCATTGTCTTCACCATAATAAACCTAAGTATTAGAAGACTTGAAAATTTATCTTTCAAACTTTAGTCTTGAGTCTACTAACATCTAGATGTCAAATGAGAGGGATTTATAGGGATTCTCATTTCTCTTTTCAAAACTCGGTGCATATAATTATTATTCAAACACATTGAAAAAAGTATCCTTCGGTGCGCCTACCTAAAAGAAAAACCCCAGAATATAAACCTAATGCTTTCAGGAAACAATTTTTTTTATCAACCCTCAATTCAACAACTATTTTTAGAATTGAATCATGTCCTCCCTAGATGCTCAATTCAAAGTGATCAAACAAAAGCCCCAATTTTAGGTGGATTATGGATAGTCTCTGACGTGTCTGAAGACTTTCAGAGATCATTCTTTGTTTCGAGGGCACTTAGGGCGCAGATTAGAGAGCCCACAGAAGGAAGAGGAGGAAGAAGAAGAGGTATCAAGTAAAAAGGTGAGGCGAGTGAGGAGGGGAGACATAATAGGGGATATCAACATTATCAACCTGCACAACTTGATGTGGGGAGATCAATATCAACCGTCGATCTCTAAACTACCTTCATCAGGACCGCTCAACCTTGAGAACTTTACATTTTGCTAACCCTTTTTCATATGAACAAGTGAGAAAATTTTGATTGCGGAATGCTTCTCACCCATTGATATACCCAATATCTTGTTCTGATCATAGCTTCGCAGCCCCTGCCACTTTCCACGGATCGACCATAGATGTTGATTAGGAAGAGGGAGATGACGACAACGATGACGACGATGACAACGATGATGAATATGTGATGAAAATATATTCACTTTGGTATTCACTAAATTGTTCTAAGCTTTGCCAACATTATAATAGAATGGTTATGTGTGATTATTCAGTCCTATAAAGAATGCACTTTATGGAACTACCAAACTGCTCAGTTTGGATCTTCCTCTTTTAAGACACCGGACAAGGTCCATAAGTCTTGATTCTTCATGTGCACAAATCTAAGAATAAAAGTCTTCAAAGGGCCCAAAAGGTTATATTTTCATTTTTACTACTTCCTCGGATCATATTGAATTTTCAGATTAGTCCTTGGAAAGGGTGTTAGGAGGAATCCTTAATTTTCACTCAACTGGCCGCTCCCCCTATCATGTAGACGTCTCCATTCACTGAGCTCCCCCTAAAGTTGCGATGAAGATGTTGACGATGATGATGATGACGAATATGATGATGATGATGAAGATAATGATGATGATAATGAAAATGATGATGATGATGATGATGATGATGATGATGATGATGATGATGATGATAATGGAGATGACGATGAATTGGATGACGATGATGTTGATGATGAATATGACGAGGAAGATGAATATGCTGCTAATGATGACGATGAATATGATGATGATGATCAAGATAATGATGGTGATAACAAATACATTGATGATGAAGATGATGATTATGATGATGATGATAAGGAAGATGACGATGATGAAGAAGATCATGATGATGACGACGATGATGATGATTATGAAGATGATGATGATGATATTGATGAAGATGACGAAGACAATGGTGATGACGATGACAAGGATGATGATGATCATCGTCGTTGTTTTTGTCGTCACCATCATCTTAGCCATCTTCATCATCATCATGATCATCGTGTTCGTCCTTGAAGGGACTTATGTATAGGATCTCACTATAAGCAAAGCAAACCAATACAAATTATGACAAAATCCTAGTTAAATTAAATTAAATTAAATTAAACTACAGTAAATTAAAAACGTAGAGTTGTTTAACTATAATTAATTTAAAATGCAACAAAATATTAAATATGCAAATAAAAAAACCCAAAATAAACTAAACAAAAGATAAATATGCAAAATAAAAAAAAAACAAAACACCAAATATAAAATATGAAAATAATCAAACAAAAAAAGCACAAATCAAAAACACCTGTGCACTAGCTCATTAGCATTCAAAAACTCCCGTGCAGGATATGCTCCGGCTCCCATTTAGGGGTTTTCGATTTCAAACTTTCACTAAAGGATATGGAACATGCTATGATGTTTTTTTTACAAGAAGGGCGGGTGAAGGAATTTTCCTTTTAGTGCATCATCCACTCCCTTTGCATGTGAGCCCATGCTTCTAGAACCACCTGCCCCACCTCTAGAATGGAAATAATGTTTAGACCTTCAGGTTTGTTTCCTTCTATGTTTTTCTTGATTACTTATTGTGTTTTTATTTCATTCATGGTTTTTTTCATTGTTGTATATGTGGTGGATATGAAATGCCTCAAATATCCTTGCAAGCATGAAGCACGAGCTGTCCAGGTGAACTTGGGAAATTCAATGTGAGAAATAAAACCAACAGTTATCGAGGAAAAGGAGGAAGGGAATGTGGAGCTATATGATTGCAAGGTAACAATAGTAGGGATTCTCCCCAATAAGGGTTCCCAATTAGCTCGTTATTGTTTTTTATGGGGAATCCGTTTGGTTTACGGTCCGACTACCGTAGGTCAAGTAACGGTTAAATCTTGTTTTACCGGTTGCGGCCTAGTCCACTGTTGAAGTTTATTTTCTAGTTTTATTTTTATGTATGATATGCAAGTTCCTAATTAATTACAATCGATAGATATAACGAAGAGTGTCACAATGTGATGCGCAGGTTCTTACCTCTCGTCTTACCTCTTTCGCTTCTAAATCATAAACATAAAACAACATATAATAATACTAACTAAAACTATTTAACCTATCCCTAGGGAGCAATACTGTAATTAATTATGAATAATGTACTGTAACACATGCATTTAGAATATTACAGATAGCTGTTATATTTTAGAATACATGAATATAAGTAGAAAGGTAAACAAATAGATATGTTGTGGAATTTTCACAAAAATAAACAAGAGAACTTTCATAACATGAAATAATTCATGAGTTAGAACGATCTCACAGCTCATAGAAACAACTAAAACATAAATAGTTCACATTCAACTAGTCTATGGCAAGCATTTGAGACTCCACAGTGCCTTCTCCAACATAAAATATATCTTCGTTATTATAAGAGGAAGTAGTTCTTCCTACGATAACCTTGCATAAAGATAACATGAGAAAGGTCCTTTTTTACATCTAATTCACCTATATTTATACAAATAGCAAAAACCTTTGAGTTCCCCCCTTGGATTTTTTGGCTTCCATTGACTCTTCCTTTACAAAAATTCGTCTTCTAGCATATAAACTTAGAAAAAGCTAAATACAAAAAAGATTACATAATTGATCAATCGTTTGAGTAAGCTAACTAAGTGGGACCAACTTGATCATTTATAAATTTATTCCAAATATTGGCATCCATTGCTATACTTTCAAAACTAGAAGGCTCTAGAAATCTGATGGTGATTTCATGCTTAGCAGCTTAAGACTTTATATTCGCCACTCTGGCCAGAATCAAGTGAATTTGGTCTTCCAATAAGTGACTGCTAACTGCTGCCTGTGTTATTGCAGTTTTAAGTGCATTTTCATCCAATCCCTTGACTAGCTGAATTGCTTGTTCATCCTCCTGCCATCTTTCCTGCAATTGCTTCAAAAACCTTTCATGATTAGGAAGCTCTTCTAACCTCCTCCTAGCAGAGGTTTGACACCGATTGTAAGTTAGGAGAACTTTCCTACATAATTCTACACAAACACCCTTTGTCCTCCTAATTGTCTTTACTAATTCCTCTGCTGCTTTACTCACAAATTCGATCAACTCATACTCCAGTTTTACTGTCTCTAGGTATTTGATGGGTACATCTGCTAGAGGTTCCTTATTCATTTCTAACCAAACCATTCGTCCCTGTAGAGCCTCAAGGATATCGTGTGTCCTGCCTAAGAAGTAGGAAGCTGTATTTATAATTTCTTCCAGCCTTATTTCTATCTGCTGAACGTTTAACATCTATTCCGTCATCTGAAGATGCATTTGATGAATCTTGTTTCTAAGTGTAAGAGCATGCTTATTCAAAGGTTCAATATCTATTTTTTGCTCCATAGCTATCTTTAATGAGACTTCCAGTGAAGTTTTCTAATTTTCCAATGCTACTACCCCGAGTCTCATAAAGATTAGCTTTCCCCTTAGTAGTAGTCTTTTGCATTTCCAATTTTGCCACTTTATCCTCTAACTTTCCCTTCTCTTTATTAACTCTTCAATTGACAATTTTAGATTATCTCTTTCTGCCTCTAAAACCTGATGTCTTTGCTGGAGTCTCCCAAAATCTACCAAGATGGCCTTGGACTATTTTTCTATATTGCTTGTGGATAACACCAAAGAATATTTTTCTGATTGTAGAGCATGGAAATATTCTTTGGATTATTCAATTTCACTAACCATATCTTCATACTTTCTTTTTAAATTATGACTTTCATTCCTTTCCTTTTTCAAGGTCTCTTTCAACTGTGTAACCTTCTTCTGGGATTGCTCTAAATCCATCATTATTCTATCCACATTATCTTCAGTAGCTAGGGATGTGGCTACACCAGCCCTTGCCATTAATCATGGATATTTGTCACGACTGTGAACCACTACCTTTTTGGTCACCATCACTCCCATATTACCTCTAGTGTTCACCTTTTTCTTCGTTCTTTTAATAATCCTCTTTTTGGCCTTGTCATAGAAAATAGTATTTAAATCGGGCACTTCATCTCCTTCTGTGGGAGTAAAAGGAATCAATTCAATTCCTGATACCGATAATGGATTTCCTCCCAAGATACTACTAGATGGAACAGAAGGTTCTAATGGATCAACATTAGTCCGAGTCTGCTCTTGATCAACATAGTCTTGTCTCTCTTTTGTCTTCTATCACAACTCTTCAACTTCTTTTTCTGCTTGCTCTTTTCCTGTATCAACAGTTTCTAATCTTAATCCCTCACCTTCTTTTTGTCTTCTCTAAATTTCTTCTTCTTTTTTTATTTTCTTTCTTCTTCTATTTTCTTCTCAGCCTCTTCAACTATCTTTCTCTTTTCTTCTTCTTCAGCTCTCAGCCACTCTTCTGTTTCTCGGGCCAATTTATGTGCCTCTTCTTCCCTTTTCTTTGCAACCTATTCTTCTTGATTTTTAAGTTGCTCAGCAGCTTTGCCTTTCCCACCAACAGTAGTTATCTTTGTTTGAACCTTCTCCTCAAAGTTGTCATGTTCTGAGCATTCCGAAAGACTTCGTCATCTTTATCTCAAAAATTTGTATACTCAAAATGCGCTCCAGCTGTAGTGCAATAATCAACAACTATCTTTTCAGCGTCATTCCTATGAAATATTATTTCACCAAAATGAAAATATTCTAGTTCCTTAATAAATTCTGTTGCAATTTTCACTATGGAAAACTTGTAACTCCCTATAAATAAGGGAACTGCATAATACATTGACTTCTTCTGCTCAAATAGGAAATTGCCTACTCCATCAATGTACAAGTGTCTCACAACCTCTTTATGAATCAAATAGTTTGTAGCATACCTGGGTAGAAGGGAAGGATCCCTTGACCCACCAAACATTCTTAAATACAGGCCTTCTTCAGTCAAGTAATAGTGCCCGTTGTCTTGCATGACCTTCATAACTTCCTGTGACATACAATTACACTCAACCAAGAAAATCAATGTGTACAATGGCATAATAAAATCCTCATAAATATTCTTGTAATAGCTATAATACTTGTGAGCCCAGAATAATTGGTAGGAAACATATACAGGGGATCACTCTTTATCCCATTGGCATTTCAATGATGGGAATGGTTGTGTCACATGCCCCAATTTGCAAAACATTTTATGTTTTAAGAAACATTATGTTACATTTTATGTTAAAGTTTGTAATTAATGACCACATGGGGTCAAGGATAATTTAATGTAATTGCTGAATATTTTATTAATAAATAAATGAAAGATGAGACAACAGCTTAGGGAAGTTGTTAAATGAGTGTTTTACTAGTCTCTTGATGGAGAAGGCTGGGTTGAGAGCAAATTGACACTTGGAAGCATCCTCAAACTACTTCTAGCTGTTGCAGGTCATAAATTACCTATTTTTGTGGTCCTGCTCCCCAAGAAAGTGGAACAAGAGAAGGTGGCTCATTAAGTGAAAAATGACCCAAAAGACCTAAGCATGCTAATAAAACTTCCCATTGAATATAGCTAGGGATGCTCATTCTGGATTTGTGGAAATTCTGAGTGAATGAAGTGCACAAGAAAAATTCGATGGAGGGGACTAGGTGAAGTATGTTTTGTGTGGAAAAAGTAGTGAAGACCTGAACTAGTGCATCTATTCTAAGCTGAGTTCATACTACTGTATGTAGAACTGAATTATTGCTGGACACTCAGTGGAGTTGCAGAGGATTACTAGACTACATCTCTCACCCAGTACTTCTACAAAGTGGACTAGGAGACATGCTTGGGGGTCCTGAGAATTGAAATCTAGCTTTTCTCCAGGAGTTGGTTGGGAGGAACAGGTTCCTTAAGCTGTTGTCACCTCATCTATATTTCCAGGTTCTACTTGTTTTATTCAACTATCTAAGTATTTACTGTTATCTAGAAAATTTAAGTTTAATCAATGATATGTTATGCTTCTGTTCTTATTTCTTCTAGGGTTAGTTAGGAGAAATGTATATTCTATGAAAAGATAGCAAGTTATGAACTAGCTAGATTAAGGTAAAGGATTAGAATAATTTCTAGTTTAATTGATAGATAGAAAAAAAATACCTAAAATATATTTTCCACACCTTTTATAAGGTAGTACTCTAGTACAGTAGGTTAGTTTAACTTCAGATAAAGAATCGAATGAAGTATGCATGCATATGAAATTATTATCTTCTACAGGTTCATATGTATAAATTGTTTGTATGCTTTCTTTTCGACTTTTCATTTAGTTAGAGTACTTGAACAAAATAAACAGAAACTGTTAGGAAAGATCTAAGGGTATAAAATACTAGTCTCTGTAATGGTTTACATAGTAGATAAAATGATTTTTATAAGTCTATTATTTTAATAATTAACAATTATTATATAAACAGGAATTAACATAACTAAGACTAATTTAAAGAAACATTATACAAGGCTAAAACATTTATTGAATAAATTCATTTAAATTAAAATGAAAACTAGGGTGACTAAATAAAAAAAGAAATACTAATTATGTACTTATATTAAGAAGGATTAGGGTTTATAAATAAACTTGTATAAAAGAACTGTAAATATAAATATAAACGAAAATTCTTTCATCCCTTTTTTGTTAGTAGGGCGTTTCTTCTTTTATTTTCTAAGATAAATTCAAAACCTATCTATTCTATTTTATATAACTATAAGCATCAATTAGATAACTGTATGATTTACATACTTTATTCATGAGTAACAATAATAAATAAAAACCTGTCAGCATATTTTCAATCTTGGAGATTACATGAAAGAATTAGGTTATTCAACCAATTTCCTTTCCTCTATTTTATTTACTGCGGAAGTTTAGTACTGACAGTAATAACTAAGTTATAATCTGAAAACCTACTGTCGAAATCCTTAAATGTAGTTTTTTTACTAAAAACAAAATTATTGTCCATTTACTCAACCATAACCTCTCATAGGTTAATTTTCAACATTAAATAACCAAAATAACAATTATCACAAGACTGCCTTCTTCAATTTTAAAACCACAGATAATTATATATATTAATAGAGCATAATTACAATCGATATACTATGAGCTTATAAATGGAAATATAAAGAGTATCTAAAAAAAAAACTAAACTGTGAATATAATAGTTATGGCCCTATGGCCTTATACATCACCGAGTCAACGCTTAAACCCTGATCAAAAAAAAAAAAACATAACTATAAACAAAATCCAAGACCGAGAAGGCATTTGTCTCGGTTGTGGAAGCCCTAACCCTTATTTTCTAAAACAACCAATAGGGCTTCTTAAAAACTGAACCAAACATCTTCTAACAGCCCTTGGCCTTTCCAAACTTTTAAAACACAGTACATCACGTCCGACCTGAAAACCCAGTAAACTAGTGAACTCCATCAACTAAAAATCAACACCATTCACCATGACAGGAGAAACCCCAGCGAGACCAAGGCTTACCAGGGTTATGCGTAGCTTGGAGTCGGTGCAGGGTAATACTCACCATTTGTCTACACCTCTCTATAGAAGTTAAGAACCTCCAAAAATGAAGCTAATAAGTATATATAAAAAGGAAAACTTAGAAGAATAAATTACTGGTGCAAATAAAAAAAATAGAATCCTAAATGCTGTAATAAAAATCGAACTTTCGAGTTCGTTACTTGCATACTAGGTTTAACAACCATGGAAGTATAAGTTTAAACCCTAGCCACCTTTTGCAAAGACAACGAGCTTCAAGAAATCTCTGCCAGGAGGAAACACGACTTACAGAGCTTAAGATTTTTTTTCCAAGCCACGACAAAGTAGGGTTTAGGCTGTAACGAGAGTATGAACTGTAAGAACAATTAGCACCTCATCCAATAAGACCACTCTATGACAAATCAAGAGCCATGCTCACTTCCTCTTCTCATCAGTGCACCAGGGAACGATTAAAAACATTGGCAGAGGCCAAGAATTGATAGTTGCACCTTTTTCCAGAGCAAATAATTGGCAAGAAGAGAGATTTGTCCACAAAAACCAGAGATAGTATCCCACTACACTTCTACATGAGGAAGAACAAGACTATCGGTATGAATTTTTACACAGTAGTTTGACAAGCGGGCTGAGCGACGATGAGCCTGCGGCCTCTCCTCCAGAGCATGGTAAAATTTAGGGTGAAGGCTAGATTTTAGGTTTAGAGGAGTTTTATATGAAAAAAAATCCAAAGTCAAAACCCTATCAAATAAGCAATGAACATGTAGCTCCAATTTATTTGCAAAGGATGGGTATGGTAATATAGTTCGATACCATTGTTCAGCCTGCACATAATAACGTATACAAAATTAATATCATATGATAACCCTTGTTATGGTT
Source organism: Pseudotsuga menziesii (assembly GCA_001517045.1). Classification (NCBI taxonomy): domain Eukaryota; kingdom Viridiplantae; phylum Streptophyta; class Pinopsida; order Pinales; family Pinaceae; genus Pseudotsuga; species Pseudotsuga menziesii. The sequence goes on from LPNX011184270.1 coordinate 205,939, forward strand.
TCGTTAATTGGTTATGGTTTTATGTATATTCAATCCATAGTAAATAACATCGGAGGTAGATAGTAAGGACACTAGGGTTTTAGTATAGTTTATAATATAGTATATATATTAGAAATCAAGTATGGTTTTCTTTAACCTTTTCATCGGTGTAGGAAAACTTAATGCAAAAGAACTACATCAAGGATATTTGCCTAATAAAAACACCTTATCACAAATTGAGAAATTATAATAATGGAAATCAACTTCGTAATTACATTAGCAACTGTTAAAAACAAATATGCCTAGCTAGCATATTAAAATAGATAATAAAGTTGATATCAAAATTAAAGATGCTAAATGTTTTATACCTTTTTCTAGAATCTTATGAGAAGAGGAATTATACATGAAATAAAGGATAGTTTTCTTATAGACATTAATGTATCCTTTCGTACATAAAAAAGTAACAACACTATTGTTAAAGCAAAACAAGTTGTGTTAGTACCTCTCTAAACCATAAGTGCTAGAATAGATTAAAAAAATTACCTTATGCATCTTAGTACTATTTCTACGTGAATCCTAAGTCAATATGCTTAATATTTTACTCAGATCCTTGGTTTCTTTCTAGATTTACTCAATATCAGTAAAATTAAGAATCTTGGAAATTATTATAACATCAAGTAGTTTCAATAAGGGATACTGCTAAATGAGATCCCTTTCCCTAAAGTTGCATACAGAATTCTAAATTAAAAATAGAATAATAAAAAATAAACAAACAAGAGCTGGTTATAGTGATTTGGAAGAATAATTGAGTTAAGTTCAATTTGCTAGAAATGCTTACACTACTATCAATTATGAATATCATAAATACTAAGATCAACAATACCTCTTTTACTGCTCAAGCTGTAAACAAATAATTTAACTAGCATTTTAATTTATGCTAGTTGGAATGATAGTCTCGATCTGGAAAAACTCGTAACAAAATTGCTTACTTATATAGAACCTGTAAAAGAAGCATCACTTCACTGCATTAGCTATAAGTTAAGTAAGCCTTGATCTCAAGTGAAGTTCTTCCTACTTTTCATAAGACAGTTAAACAAAAATAGTACTAGAAGATAAACTTATGTTTTATTTTCCTGTTATATCAAACCATAAATCAATTCCTTAAACATGGGATTATGAAAAACAACCTAGTAAGTAATCAAAACTAGAAATTTACAAAATAGTCATTTCTAGTTTAATACAGATTAAAGCAAATGTTAGTAGTTAATTATTCGTAGGTAACGATGACTGCAAACATTTTATGTTACATGAAAAATTTTAAATTTTTACGAATTTTTGGAATATTACATTTGGTATTAGAGAACAAGGTTCAGACACTAAGCCTAAATGTGGCTCAACTTGCATAGATAAACAGCAGATTTAAAAACATCCATACTGATTATTACTTTTCTTTTGAAATATATTTCTAGAGAATTTTTGTGAGTTAAATTGCAGGTATGGAAATATTGGAGGTATATGCAGATGAGGAGTCCCCATTTACTGAACGAAGTAATTCTAAAAGAGAACCTATACAAGAAGAAATAATGAATAAATCTTCTGAATTATTAAAAATGGTTAAAGAACTAAGAATAGAGATGGAAACCGTTGAAAAGGAAAATGAGAGAATTCTAAGAGCTCAAGAGGAGCTGAATAATATTTTAGTGGAAAAATTTTAGAATGAAGAAAAAGATAAACGAACAGAATCTGAAGATATGCCTTACCAACATAAAAATAAAAAGTCTAAACAATCTAAAATAGAAAGTAGCGAATCCTCTGAGATTTATGGTGATCCACATAAGAAGAATTATCAGTATACTAGTGACAGTAGTGAAGATAATCATCAGACAAGAAAAATAAAATTTAAACCTTATGAAGAAATTTAAGGAGAATTTAAGAAAATAAAACCACCAACCTTTAATGATGAAACTAAGAAAGGAGAAGAGGCTGAATCATGGCTATCTAGGATGAAGAAATATCTTCAAATTTATAATATTCTAATCAACTAAAAGCAAGAATGGCCATTTACAACCTCACAGGGAAGGTGTTGATGTATATGTAACTTCGGAATGTATTCTTCTATGTATTTCATATATTGTAACCCGATGTTTATTCCGGGATGTTTCTATTATGTATTTGAGTCATGTGGTCATGCTCCGATGTTCCGATCGGGAGGATTAATAATGTAATCAAGTCATATCAAGTCATTAGGTAAGTCCCCACAGTTATGGGGCACTTGGGTTATTATACACTAATTAAGGTGTAGGCTCGAGTAAGTAATTGTAAGTTAAGCCTACATGGTTGAGTGCACTTCAAGTCAACGGAAGAATATAAATAGAGAGTGAGAGTCTCTCTATTTATCACTTGTGAATTACATCACTTTCTCTCTCAAGTGTGGTGCACCTTTGGAGAAGGAAATACTTTGGCTTGACAGAAGACAGAAGGCTACTGTTGTTTTTGGGAGATCTCTTACTGTTTTGGTGTTGATTCTATCTTAGAGGAAGTTGCGGGGTTTTCTCCTTTATGGTTTCCCCGAGGAAAACTATTTGTGTCTCTTGTCTCTTGTGATGTGCTCATGTTTTATTGATGTACTTGTTATTCTCTCAGTGAAAAGATCCTAAGATCATAATGCTAGCTTAATTGATGAAAAACTAACATGGTATCAGAGCTAACCTGAGAAGAAGACATTGTGCAGCTACAGGAACTCGGGCTTCCTATTTTGTGGATCTTCCTCCACATATTTTCAGCAAAAGTAAGGTGGAACAACTCTCATCCTTAGGGTGCATCTTTCTGTCGATGCGGAATTCAATTTCAAGCATTTTTAGTTTCGATGTGGAAATTAGGGATTTCTACAGAAGAGGAATTTTTGAGTGAGACCAGCATAGGATTTTTATCCTCATCAAAACCTAATTTTAGAGACCTGGATCAATAAATTTGGTTGGGTGAAACTCTGGGAAAGTCAAACCCTAGTTTGACCCTGAGCTAGGAGAAACCCTAAATACTAAAACTGCTAAGTTTTTGTACAGTCGCTATATTCCGAGATTGGTGAAGTATCAGAAGCTGACAATTTCAGGGGCCAAAGATAAAATCCTGATGAACACTGTGTCCAAAAATCAGCCTCAGATTCGCTATATTCTGGGAGATATGATCTCTCCAAGTTAGGAATCCATCCTCTTCCAGAAATCATCCATAAACATGACACCTAGGGAGATCTGCAATATCTTGGGCTACAGAGGTCCAAATGGAATTCTTGAAGATGTTCCAGAAAGGGAACAGACTTTAATTTCTGTTTTATGAATATCAGACTCAGAAGATGAACCAGTGACACGTGGCAGGCCATATAACTTCGCTGTTCTGAACAGTCCTGTAACAGGTCACCTTGGGAAAAGGATCATAAATCTCAAATGGTAAAAGCAATTCTGATGAAACCTACAGTGTTGGATCAGGGACATGCAAGGTTACCTCAGTGAGAAATTTCAGACATAGAGGAGCATTAATTTAGGATATATCACAGAAATAGTAACAGGCATTTCTGTAGAAGAAATCAGAAAATTAGGTCTTCCTGTTCCGGGAGCTTCCCTCCACTGTTTTCAGAAAAGGAGTACATTGGACAGCTCCATTTGAAGAGATCTATCTATTCATCCAATTAGATCTGAAATATTCCAATTTTTGAAAATTAGGGTTTCTGTGACAAACCCTAGATCAGCCAGCTCCGGGACAAGGACGGACACCTCAAATCGGTAAGATCTAATCCTTTGCTATTTCCATTTGAGGTTCTCATTTCAAAATGATCTATTACAACAGCTTGATGATAAGCTTGGTGAACTTGACAACTTCCAAGCATAGAAGTATTTGATCTCTCTGAAGAAAATGGATTGGACACCTACATGAGTATAGAGGTTCCAGTTTTAGAGGGAGACAAGGCCAAAGAAGACATCATGCTCATGCTGCAGAAGATGATGAACCATCCAAAAAGAGATCCAGATATGAAAGTTAAGATTCTTCAAGTGAGGATGAATATGTACTGATATCAGCTCTTACAGGTAACATTACTCATGGAAGTGATGATTGACTCATATACAGTGGGGCTTCCAAACATATGACAGGATTCAAGGAATCCTTTATAAGACTGTCAGAATATGAATCACCTCACAAGGTGAAACTAGGAGATGACTACCAATGTCCAATAAAAGGTAGTGGGGAATCTTCATACAAGCTAGACTCTGGTAAGTCTCTAACAATGAAAGAAGTATTTTTTGTGCTCGGATTGAAGAAGAACCTTCTCTCCATTTCAGCATTGATGCAAAAGGAATGCGGGCTGCATTCATAGATGGTCAAGTCATCATATGGCCAAAAAAAAGAAAGACTATCGATGATGTGGTAGTGATTGAAGAACAAGAAGGAGGCTTGTACAAATTGAAGGGATATCCAGAACAAGCCTTCATCCATGACACAATAGAGTCAAATGAGCTTTGGCATTACAGAGCACTACCTATTGCAAGCAAAGCTGTTGAAGGTCTTCCAGAATTTCAAGCTATTTGAAGGGAAGAACAAAATCAGAATATGACTTAAAGAAACCAGTTGAAGAATGTGAAGATCCAGAATGTAGAGACCATGCAGTCATAAGAGTCTCTCAAATCAAAGAACAACTTGAAGCTGTAAAAGAAAAAGTGAAGAATGCAAAACTGGTGATGGCCACCTTGAATGGCCTCCCAGGATCGTGGAATTCATTCATGTGAGGAATTTGTGCTAGAAGGAAGTGATTACTTTCAATAGACTCTAGAAAGAGAACTCACAAGAAGAAGAAGCTCAAGAAGAGAAGGTGGGAGCAACCGAAGATCAAGCTCTTTCCATCCAAAGAATATCCCTCAAGCAATGAGGAATATGAAGAACTCAACTCCTGAAGAAATTCTTATCCACCTTAGAATTTGGATAAGAAACGATGCTATAATGAATGAAGAAGACGATGAAGCTGAAGGCTCAAGAAGGAGTATACCCACAAAACAAATAAAGATAAGTATTCAATTGTCATTTCATGATATTATTTTGTTATGCATTTGTTTATATTCAGTTATTGTATTATGCATGATAGGATGTTTGCATTAATGACAGTATACTACTAATATGCATGTGATGGGTAAGCAGCTCATGGTGCTATACAAATTCTCCATTGCTACTTATCTAGAATGAAACCTCTTTGCTGACATATTGGATTAGTGAACAATCCCAATGTTGTCCTGGTAGAGATGGAAGGCATCTAGAAAGTTTCAGTGAGATATGGATGAATGTTGTATTGGCTAAAGTAGTTACATGATCACATATTTATGCATAATAACTTTCTAGTATGAATATTCCTTATGAAATGTTTCTAACCATATAAATGCATTTGACTTGTAGGAAATATCGCATACATAATCACCTACAAGCAAAGAAGAATGAAGACTTGTTCCGAAGAGAAAGTGATGACATTTCAAAATGAAGAATAATATGACGAGTGCAGTGACATCATTGATGCAGAACCTTCCAGCCACCAAGAAGAAAAGGATTATCAGTTCAAGAAGAATGATGTCTGGGCATAGTATCGAGACCTGAAGAGAATTTCATAGTTTCATCATGCAGTAGATGGAAACATCGTGGGATACAAAGCAAGATTCGTAGCATGAAGCTTCTCATGAAGAGAAGGGATAGTCTACAAATAAACATTTACAGCTAATAGAAGTGAAGTCACATGACATGCATAATCATGTGTGCAAATAAAAGAAGGCCTTGTATGAGTTCAGAAGACACCCATGGGATAACACATACATGATGAGCTTGATGAATATCTTAACCTTTGCTACAAGGTTGATAGAGGATGATAAGCTCACAGATGGGTGCAAGATGAACTTTTGAAGAAGTTCAAGATAGAGGATCTTAGTATCCAGTGATCATAGATGGATACTACTTGTCACTCTAGTACAGAATGTTTCAATGCATAGAGTATGGAAGACAGAGGGAGTATGATGCTCCGCTTCAGAGGGAGTGATTGCAGAAGATCTTGAGGTTCGACATGGTACGACAGGATGGGCAGATTACTGATGATTCTAGGATTTACTGAGAGTAAAGCGGATTCCAACCTTTGATCCAAGGTTGAAGGTGGAAGACCAGTGATGCTCCTGTTATGTGTCGATGCACTACTGTTCTAGGCATGGAGGTGTGGCAGAGTACAGATGGAATCTTCCTTGGACAAGGGAAGTATGCAGAAGAGATCCTAAAGAGGTTCAGGATGATGGGCTGCATGACCACAACTATGGTTCAAACCTGAAGCTATTGAGTGATGCTTCGTCAGAGTCGGTTGATGCTACGATGTATCGTCAGATGATTGGGAAGGAAGTGCCATTAACAAGAAGAGTACTTCAGGATGTTGCTTCAGTATGGGATCAGGTGTGATCTCTTGGTTTAGCAGGAATCAATCCTGTGTGGCACTGAGTACAGCTGCAGCAGAGTATGTCGCAGCTTGTTCAGCTAGTTGTGAGGTAGTATGGCTGCGGAAGCTACTGTCTGATATATTTGATCTCCAGTTAGATGCTACTTGTATATATTGTGACAACCAGAGTTGCGTGAAGTTGTCCAGTGTTCCATGACAAGTCGAAGCATATCGAGATCAAGTATCACTATATCAGGGATATGGTGCAGAGAGGAGAAGTGAAGCTCCTGTATGTTGCGGCGGAGGAACAGATAGCTGATGTATTGACGAAGCCATTGGATAGGATGAAGGTCGAGTACTTCAGAGAGAGACTTGGTCTTCTCCAGATCGAGGCTTCCTCCCAGAGACAGTGATGAGACCCATAGCCATTCTGACATGGTGAGAGGATTGGTTCCTTCCATGGTCAGATGTAAGGGCTAAGCCATTCCGTCATGGTGAGAGGATTGGTTCCTTCCATGACTGATATGAGTGCTGAGATCTATAGCCATTCTGATGAGCAGGTCAGATATAAGGGCTGAACCATTCTGTTCATGGCTAAAGGATTAAGTTCCTTCCATGTTAGATGTGAGTGTTGGCCATTCCGACGAGCAGGTCAGATATAAGTGCAGTTCCATTCCGACATGGTGAGAGGATTGGTTCCTTCCATGGGCAGGATGCCACATCTAGCATGAAAAAGGGTTGGCTCTATGATGCCACATCTGGTATGAAAAAGGACCAGCTCTGTGATGCCTCATCTAGTATGAAAAAGGACTAGATCTGGGAAGACTCATCTAGTTTGAAAAAGGACTAGCTCTGAAGTGGATGCCACATCTGGTATGAATTAGGACCAGCTCTGTGATGCCTCATCTAGTATGAAAAAGGACTAGCTCTGCGAAGGCTCATCTAGTTTGAAAAAGGACTAGCTCTGAAGTGGATGCCACATCTGGTATGAAAAAGGACCAGCTCTGTGATGCCTCATCTAGTATGAAAAAGG